>JAOXJP010051574.1:0-45625 GCA_025762735.1 Platanus orientalis
CGGTTCCCTTTAATTTATGAAGTAATTTGAAAAAATTAAAGAATAAAAAATTAGATAAATTGTCCATGTGGTTAAAAGATATATAAATTGCTACAAACGACTCACAATTGAAGGTTTTTCGAATAATGGAAAGATAGATAATAAATATAAACGTGAGAGATTGATAGTTTATAGGAGGGGTTTAGAAAGAAGAAAAAATGAATAAAAAAGATAATAAAGGAAGAAAAGTGAATTAAGGATAATTAAAAAAGAGAAAATTTAGGAAGAGAGAGAACAATGTTTTTGAAAAATTATAAAAATTAATTATTTTCTTATAGTTGTATTTTAAATTACCTATTTAAACAGGAAACTTAATCAATAAAAAGATAATAAATTATGTGAAAGATTTTAGGACATTTTGGTTAGCTTGATTTTTGGAGGTGTTATTAGAAAATTAAACAAAAAAATAGATAGAATGTCCACATGGATGAGAGAGAAAAGTGGCTTGAAATTTATTAATAATATGAAGAGAGCATTTCGGAAAAAGAACGTTTATCTATATTATTAATAGGAGAGAGATTATAAGGAGAGATTTTATGAAGATAGATTAAGGGCGAGAGATTTTAGAGATGTGGAAGAGTTAGATGGGGAGAGATATTAGAAGAGAAAGGGTATTTTGCAAAAATTTAAGAACAAAAAATTAATTAAAATGTCTATGTGGATGAGAGAGAAAGGGGCATAAGGCTACTGTTTTATATATATACATTGATTTGAAACACATATTAATAATAATAAAAATAGTAATTTAGTATAATTACATGTATTCTGAAATGCTTTTCTAATCAGAATACCAAAACCTGATGCATGAACATGACACATTCGAAAATATCTTAAGGTCTAGAGCATATGTCCATGTATGTGAGTGTTTCAAAATCTATGATAGGATAATACCATAAAGATGTATTTAATTAATTTTATCTATTTTAATTCCTTCAATCTTTTTAAGCATCTCCATATCAAACTACCATTTGTATCAACTTGTAAAGAATGGTCTAAATTTAAAAATGTACATGTTTTTTTCAAATTCATTAAAGCATTACTTGAACACAAAAATAATATTGCAAAAGCTTTTTTTGTGATATTCTAAAGAAAAGATTATATTCTAATAATAACTAAGAAACTTTTGATTTGATACCCTTTTTTAACTCATAATATCTATTTGTTTTTTAATATCAAACACACTTTGGAATGTCTATAATGTCTAATGAAGGGTATTTGAAAATACATAGGTACTTATATATTGTGTATATCTTATAATATTTTTTAACACATGTATTAACTGATACACCCTTTGTCAGGCCTTGTGTCACGCGTTGATTGATACTGGCGTGATGTTTCTTCAGCATGAAGTTCATAGATGATTTGAACTCGGCTAAGTGTGTACTAATCTCAACCAAGTATAGAAGGCTATGAATTGTTTTCGAGCTTCTACTGAAAACATCTTATGCTTGCCCCAAAAATGTAAGAAAAAATTAAAAGGTTACAACCCACATTTTAGAAACACCCAAGGTTTATTTCATTAGTAGAATTATCAAATTAACCATGTGCAAAGAGAACACTAATACTAAACAAAGCCACAATTTTTCCCATCATAATACATCAAGCCATAGATTTTATGCTTATTCGTTTAATCTATAACATTAATCATTTAAAGTACCATTAGTCCATCAAGTCTAGACATTATACATGTTCTGTTTAGGACTTTTATCATAAATACTTCTTTTAACATTTTTAGACACAATGATTCTTCATATAATGTACAATTCATGCATGATCCAAAAGCTACGGACCATGTCCAAAGTCTGGAGCTTGATGAACTTGTTGTTCATTGTGATATGCAAGCATTGAACTCAATGCTAATGGTGAGATCACGATTAGTCTAGAATTTCTTGTCCATGAATTGTAACACGATTTTCCAACACCTGCTACTCCAAAGAAATTTAAAAAAAAAAAAAAAATTCTTACAAATTAGAATTATATCATGATTTAAAGTTGTAGACAATTTCATCTCCTTTTCTTCTCCCCTTATTTTTGCTCCCTTCCTCTTCTAATGCCCACTCTCTTTTTTCTGCGAATCTTTAGTGGACGGTCGGGAGAAGGAAAAACATAGAGAAGGATAGCTCATCATCTTGTTTAACATTGATGCACCCTTTTTATAAGACTAAAGAGGATGAAGAGTTGGGGAAGGAAGAGGAAGAGTTACAAAGAAGAGAAGATGAATGGCTAACCGAAGAGCTATTTTGTGATGGAGTCTTCTTGTGAGCTATTTTTATTTTTGAAAAAGGAAAGAGTGAAGGGACGCCAACATGGCAAATCTTCGTTATGTCAAAAAATGAGAGAGAGAGAGAGAGAGAGAGAGAAAAGATTAAGGTAATTTTTTAATATATTAAATGGTAATTTAATACATATGAAAATGATAATTAAGGAAGGTGATGGTTTTTTATATAAAAGGGAATATATAGGAGATAGAAAGATTGTAATTAATGGGTTTAAATAGGAAAATTGAAGTGTGCCAATTTAGATAGTAAAAGAGAGAATATCAAGGGGAGAGATATTATTAGGATTTAATAAATGGGAGAGTCTTTAATAAGGAAGAAGTTAAAAAGAAAGAAGGGGTGAAGAATATATGTTAAAGATGGGAGTATATGTACACCAGAAAAATTGAAAAAGTTATCCACATAATGCCAATTGGAAGAGAGAGTAAGGGGCTTTAAAAGCATTGGAGAAAAATGTGTATATTAAGGAGGTTGTTTAAGAGAAATTAATATAGAAACAAACGTTTTGATAGAAACAATTTAAGGAATATAATTTAAGAGGAAGATAAAAAAGGAAGTTTAAGAAGAGGAGGCTAAGATTCGTTTTGGAGATGAATGATTTTAGGATGAAGATTGTAAATTATTAAAGAAAATAAATAAATATTTTTAGGGTGGTGCATTCATGTGGAGGTTTTAAGAATTTTAAGGGATATACCTTGATGAGAGAGAAAATTAAGACTTATTATTAAGGAATGAAAATAATTTTTTTTGGTAATAAAAAACTGAGGTGATGCTCATGCTGCACCCTTTTTTTCTTTTGTTACACTGATGAGAGAGAAAATTAAAATTGTTATTATCAAGGAATGGAAATAACTTTTTTTTTGTAATAAAAAACTGAGGTGATGCTCACTTGACACACTTTTTTTCTTTTGGTACCTGATGTGTTAAATTTTGATTTGTTTGGGCATAAAAGAAAGATAAAGAAAGGTGCCAACTGGATGAAAGAGAGAAGGGACTTGATCTGCTCTGTTTTATTACATATATATTAGATTCGGTTTTTGTGGGTATATAAAGGGGCTGCAAACGAGATCAGATTCAGACTAGATATGAACATATCCATATCCTATCCAATATCTAACAGATATTAACAATTATATCCATATCCAAAATTTGGACCGGATTTTAGATATTCAGAAGAAAAAAAAAAATAGGCAATTCTATAGATGTCGTTATTACTATTGCCAATGTGATCTTCCCTAACCCAACACAACATACTAAACATTATCTTCCATTCCAAGCTTTCTATGAGTACAATTTGAGTAAATGCTTTTGACTCAACAAGGTATTTGTTATTTTATGTATGATTTCAACAGGAATATTATACATACAAAGAGATACATCTATTTATTCTTACCATGTTATCCTGTACATTAATCTCATTCCATTGGTCTTCAATCCATTGAGCTTGTGACCATTCAATACATGGGTTCAAATGTAACAATACAATTTTATAAGTAATACCATGTGGTAACTAGTATTATAACATTATTGCTTATAAGCTTTACTCTGACTTTTTGAAAACATTTTGCATTACCATCATTAACTATGGTTTAATCACAATAACAATGGCATGAATAGAGCACTATGGTGTATTTGGAAAACCTTATCACAATCTAAGAAATTAGTACTCAACATCAACATCCTTTTGTTTTGGATTTCATCAAAACATATTAATGTATTCAATACAAGACATGTTGATAGTGTCTAATGTAGTAACCATAAGATTTTAGAAATATGAGTGTCCTGATGGGGAGAAATTTCAAAATTTTAAAATCACCGAATTGGGCACACTAGATGTCTCTCCCATGTAGTGTATACACTTATCCAACATTCATTTGGATATATTTAAAGGTGATGCCATAGGGAATTGTGAGGCATAGAGCCGTCTTAAGTTAAAAAAAAAAAAAATTGCCTCAACCAATGGTGGGACAAAATCCTTTTTTTTCATTTTACACTCCATCATCCCCCTCATCGAATGTTTCGTCTTGTTAAATGAATAGTAGAGGATAGATATTTTTCCCCATAGTTAGCAATGATTCGAGCTTAAGCTTAAAAGTCTTTAACAAAAGGTGTTGTGCGAAGCATACAAAATGGTATTCATTATAGGTCAGTAGGCAAATTAAATTGATCACTTTCTGATTATATACATTTTCGGGTGTCACAATGATGTAATGTGAAACTTAGTTGGTTTCAACTTCATTGTCTACCTTTGTTGTTGTTCGTTTTTTGGTAGATCACATCTAAGGTGCAACCAACATCCCCATCATCCTTGGCTCTGCTTGTAATACAACAAAACCACATTGACATCGAACAAAGGGACCTTTAAAATTATCATGTCCCAAAAATAAAGAGGAGAAGCACTGGGTATTTATATAACACAGTCATCTGCATCTATAAATTACTTATTCAACTACACAGTTTTTAATGTATCATAAATGTTGGATTCTATCATGTTAAGTTGTTAAATAACTATTATACATATTTTATTATATTCCAGTTATGCACAGTAAAGCCTATGTTGCCCTTGTTTTATCTTCACACTAGTTTTGGAAAAAAAAAAGTTGAATGGTCGATGACACTTCTAACTAGGAATCTCTAAACAAATGGTAGCCCATTATATCCGAATATTGTAGGTTCCCACTTATCATGAAACAAATATAATGAATTGCATATCCTTTAGGCGTTAAGGACCATTGACAATTTGATTGGACATATATTTAAAAGTTATAATTTTATCAACCATCCACAGAGCTAATTGATGTGGGGTTCCAGACGTGTCATGTAAAACTCAAACATCATTTATTGTAATATAAACATAATCACATTATAAATAACATATTTGTTAGTACATGTAAAGATTAACACCATCTACCTGTAGTGACTTTGTCTCAACCTTATTGAATAATAATTATTTTTCCCATATTATGTGTGAGAATTGATTATTAAACAAGTACTGATTTGTATTGCTTATTGCGTTAAGTCTTAAACATAATATTTTTCTTATCAACAAATTGCTCAGAGCATAGCAATCGGCCTAGCAACAGATATTACTACTCAAACATACATATCACTATATTATGAAAATAAGAGTTGTACCCATGGACACAACATTAATTTAATGTGCATTAAGGCTCTTCTAAAGTCATTAAGAATGACCTTAAACACTAAAACCAAAATTTCTTATATTTGTTTTTTATGAAATAAAAATAAAAATATATAAATATAGGATAAGATTCATAATCACCATTTTTTTAGAATTCAATTTGAATCATTCATAATTAATCAAAAATTATAATACTATAATGTTAAGTTAGTTCATTGTCTAGTCAATTGATGTAATTCGCTCCCATACTACATGATTTATATGATCAAAACTTTATGATGACCTTCAAATTATCTAAAACATTGTTATCTTCTTAGTAAGCACTAAATAATTCCTAAATGAGTTAGACGAGTGACACAATTTGCGAACCGAAGGACAATGGTCAATGGTGTTAATGTTGTATCTGTGATATGTGAAGGACATGGGATGATATATTCATACAATTCTCATATCAAAGTAAAGAAACAGGAATATGAGCAAGAAATAAAACACATTAATAAGGAGAATCAGGGAGATATAACTCAACCTCCGATACATCCAACTAACATTCAAGATAAACATTCTCCTAACAACTAAGCACACAATGGGACAAAGTTGGTGCATAGTCCTACGTCATCCAAGGGGCCGAATACAATGGTTCATGTGTCTGATTACGTGACAAATACAACTAATAATCAGAATGTCCCAACAAACATGTAGAAAATTGTAGAGTGGGAACAAAATCACAATAGGAAACAAGTAACTCCTGTAAAAAGCATCATCCCAGTTTCCAGTATCAAAGTGATACAAGAGCACATTCTCAAAAGTCTTGTCATAGTGTGAAGGTTAGTTCTAAGTTCAAATTATGGATAATCAAATGGTCCATGTCCCCTAATTCCAATAGTTGGGAATATATTTACCCTTTTACCTTTAAAATTTATCCTTACTTATTGATGATGTTTTTCTAAACGATTATATAACATGGTAAGAGGTCTCTTAGACAAACAAAAGAAGGACGTTCAAAGCATTGGATTTGAAAAACCATTTGAACTTAGATGTATTAAGCTTAACCACACCATATTATAGTGGCTCATTAGTAAGGTAGACAATTCAGAGGTAAAGATGTGATGGGTTTAATTGGCAGAGGTAAAAATGTAACAAATAAGGATGGGATGATAGAAGTACTAAACTTGAAAGAGATGCTCCAATAATATCCTATTGAAAGTGCTTAAGAAAATGATTTATGCATCTAAAGGAGACGATGAAACATTTAAGTGTAAATTTGTACTTTTTCCCTGACATGTCTACTCTTGCGCACATCATCATTGAAGACACCAATAAAGTTAGTACACTTCTTTTTAGATGTCCAAAAGAACGTTAATTACAATTGAACAACTTACTTTTTCACACATATACATAAGGGGATGATACAATCGAATGGAATTAGCAAAAACTCATACGTGCATGGATGCCTTTTTTGTTGTAGGTGAGATGCAATACCTCATGACTACCTTTTTTCGTCTACTCTTCAAAACAATCCATAATGTAATTTATTGGAATATTAAAATTCTTAATCTTATGTCATGGCAGTTTCTTTATTTTGATCACATTGAAAAATTAAAATTCTTAATCATATGTATTATAGCTTTTATATTTTGATCACATTGTACCACTATTGATGAAAAAACAGTGGAATAGTGGAACAAGATTCATGTAGCCAAATCCAAATAGTTGAGATAAGGTTGTTTGTTTCTGTTGTTGCACCACTATTGATGAAGAAACAACTAGTAATGGAGCCAACATTGATACCCCAGATTGCATCATGGGGGAAAAAAGTCGACATGTTGGTGTACAATATTGAGCTGATTTGAGGTGTTGATTCTCTGCAAGTAAGATTCTACTTGTACACATGTAAATTCTAATACTTTATACTTCAACAAAGTTTTATTAATTTTGAGCATTAGTTGGGTGTATTGGAGATTATGAGTTGATGTAGGTTTACTTTAAATAACCACATTTCATGAAAAAAGATATGATAGAACATTCAAAAGTCTCATTATCCTAACAATGTTCACATTCAAAATGTGGTTTGAATGTGGAATCAAGCATGCATGGTTCTAGTGATATTATGCATAGTTGGATAACAATACGGAATAAATGATTAAGGGCTTGGGACAAGATGTAGACGAGTATGATATGCATTTTGGGAGGGTGAAGGAGACAATTGATTATGTGAAGGAAACTATGTAACAACTGACCGAAGAGGTTTAGGGTCATTGTGAATCTATTTGCACTTTACAAGAGAACTTTGATGGTTTAAAGAATTAAATGGAGAAAATAGAACATCATTTCAAGCAATCGGATGCTTCTATGGATGCGCGTTGTGACAAGTTGAAGAACATGCTCGAAGTGCTTATGGCTCAGGCTACAACGTCAAGAGCTGCAATGAATTTCCTTTCAATTGTTAGAAACTCCATGACCACTGCACCATGATGAAAGCGTAAAGATGAAACTTACTATGAGTGGTTTTATATAATCGCCATTTAGTGCTAACATTCAAACCGTTGATCAACAAGTGGATGCAAATACATGAAGGGCACATTACAAATAAATATAAAGTCTGAACCATCATAGGTGGAGATATTGTCCATAATTACAGGGGCTAACCCATCGGAAGAACTGACCACAATATTTAACCATCAAACAAGGTTTTATGTTTTAGCTTTAAATACATGAATACCTACAGGTAAACTACTATACCGTACTTTATGTAGTGGTTAAATTTACATTTCTTAATGCCTTCCATGGGTTTAACTTGGGCTATATTCTTATGAATTTAGAAATCCACAAAGAGGACCAAGGAAAGAAGAGACAAACTTACTCCAACAAGACTAAGACCATGACAACAAAGGCAACAAAAAAAAAAAACATTAATGATAAGTCCAATACGGTATTTGACAAAATGATGTAAGTATGATTTAAATAGTGCATGAGGACAAGTACAATCATATCACATGTTACAATGTGGGAGATACTAATTCAATATTGTATAGGAATAAAGAAAAACTAACCTTGAAATAAATAGGATGGAGGAGTAGACCAAATATGTGAATAGACGAAACAAATGATTGACAAGACAACATGTTATGTTCTCTCTTATAATGTTTGTTTGGTGTGCGATAATGAATTTGGATCTTGGACTGACAATATGAGGCAATTCTTCAACTTGATTATTCATGGTTTATAATGATATAGTGGAGAGACAAATGAATACATTATGGTGATCAACATGATAAATTTGGAGGGAACGCAAGTAATAATCGTAAATAAATAAAGATATGACACTATATGATAAAATTACTAGTTGAACAAAGTAAATTTATATTTTAGAGGATATAAGAGTTTTTCCTCTTTTTCTTTTTCATTTTTTTTATTATTTAGTTCCACAACCATGGTTATTGGGAGATTCTCAAAGACTTATTCAGAGATTGACAAGTTGAAGCACAATACCATGATAACTTTCCCAATAAGTTATGATAATTAAATGCTTACTTGTACCTCTAATTGTATATCGTTACACATCCACTATTGGGTGCTTAACTAAACAATATCTTTATGATCACCTTGTAGGTTATTGATTGCTTCAGTGAATTGCTAATGAAGAAGCAGTAAGGAAAGTTTGGGATCATTTCCCAGTATTACTTACCGACCCTAGTGATGATACCTGTGACTATAGATACAAAACTGCAATAGTAGTAACCAACTTTCACAATTGTAATTACAATGTTTGTATTTGTCCCACCCGGGATAGGTGTTAAATGAGTGGAAAAGGAAATCACCTTCCAAATGTGTTGAGACCTCATTAGTGAGGGTGAAGTTACTTACAGACTCGACGAATGCAAAGCGGTATTTGGATTGGACCCTTCGTTAATTTCCCCTTTCGATGGTTGAATGTGAGTAACCATGAGAAAACCTTTTTGCGCCAGTTACATGCACCTGTTTCAGACATAGATCATTGATGGCTTGCCATTTTTATTTAGCAAATTGAAATATTTATATAATTGATTCATTATGTAGGGAGCCACATGGGATTAGAAAGACTAAACATAATGAAGTGGATAAATGTCTAGTACATAATCCAAATAAATAAGATGCATCATAGTAGGTACAAGTCTTTTTGCCATGACATAAAAAATTAAACTCTTTACTTTAAATACATGTTGACATTGAATAGAAGGGGTGGATAAAAATTTGGATGTACCATAGCTACAAAATCAAGTACAGTTGACCAAATAGGATGTCATTTTATTTACGATGCACCTTAGTAAATGAATGTGAGTGGCCACAATCATAGATTAATTGTTCTATGGTTAAGGAATATGGTGCTTTAATTTGCTGGTAAATGTTCATGGTGGCGTATAACCATCTGTGGTGCTTTGTCAAATTTGACTATGATGTATTCTTGCTTAAAACTATGGCAACATGGAATGGGTAATACAATGAGTTCTATAGTCAAGCACGTTCTAGACACCCGTGGGATTTTAGAAGAAATTGTTTTATAAGCTTTTATAACTATTTTTGATATTTCAAGCTTACACAACATTGTCCATTTTGTTTCCATTAATAAGACCATATTCTGTAGATACAAAAAATGATTGTATGTGATCTAATACTTAGTGAGTACAATGAGGTGCATGATGCATTTCTTTATAAAAAGAACATTTCTAGCTATCGATCTAAGTTGATTTATCAAAAAAAAAGAAATTACCAATCTAAGTTGGGTATGCATTAGACAATGGACATACACATTTGTGTTTAAAGGTAAATACAAAAAAGAAAAATAGCTGGACTGTTAAAGGATATGACTCCTCTCTAAACACCCATCAATTGGGGAGAATAATCAAACATACATGGAGGTTAAAGAGTTTTATCTTATGGATAAACTAGTCTTATGGATGCCGAAATTTGTCTCCTAAGTAGGTTTCATAGTGTACAAACGGTTATACAAGGACTATAACTTTAATTATTAATGAATTTAATAAATTTGGTGCAAATGAAAAAAATAGTTTACCACCTAAGAGATGGTGTCTACATTTAAATGGGAGAAGAACTAATCAAGAAAGTAGGGTAAAACAGACAAGAGTTTGCATAAAATAGAAGGAGTAAGCAGATTTGTGTATCTAATGGGCTATTTATATAAAAAGGAATATATGAGAAATACATAGTTTCCAAATAAAATAAAATATAATTTTCTCATCAAAATAAATAATATTTTATAAAAACAAAACGTCATATCTCTACCATATCGTATGTTTTTGGCTTTTCATCCATTCTACCAGGGGGAAAGATTGGAGTTATATATACCTATTTTGTATAAAGTTCAAAACCCATAAAAAAAATGTGTTGTTCCTTTTAATAACATATTTTCCTTTATAGAATACAATGTTTTGGCGATAAACCACATGCGCATTAGTGACTAAAGGACATTGTTCTCTTTAATATCTTATAAGATGTAAAGGCCTATACTAGAATACATATGTTGGAGTATGATAACACCATATTCGCCTCATAGTATTTTTGTTGGAGCTTGCCGTTGAGGTAAGAACTGTTTAAACTGTGCTGAATAAATTTACAACTCTATTATGAACCTTACCACAACTTTAGTGACCGGCGAACCATAGCATACTTACGCTGGAGCTCCAACAACCATCAAATAAATACAGAGACAAAGTGATGACATTGCTTCCACAGGAAAAAAGAAGACATGACCAAACTCAAGACCATAAGTCCATTGTCCTTGCATGCATTTATTATAAGATGTGTGAATAAGACGATAGGCCGTGCACCACTCATGACACGTCTTATTTTATTTCACAGATACAATTAAAAAGAGATAAGTTATAATGGAGATGTGTGAATGCTCCATTTCCTATCCAACTGTACCAACGATCACATGGTCTAATAGCGTGAGTGGAGCACTATGGCGTATATAAGGTAGTGGCGCAGTGGATACAACTCCCCTATTTACATGACACATTTAAGAAAAATAGCCCCTTGCACGCAACATGAAAAATAAAAGCATTTTCTGATGACATTTTAAATATTAAAAACTAACAAATTAATAAAAGTATTACTATACCATTGATATGGACTAGGGCACTGTGGATGTGGCTGATCACAATGTCATATCTAATTGATTGTTTGGATTTGCTGCATCATCCTCCAAAGGTTTATAATTGGTGAAATTGTTAAAGAGCTAATGACTCTAGCCAACACCCCAATGCTCTGGCGGTTGAGGCATATGTCTTCCACAGGGAAGACCTAGGGTCGATTCTTTGGAGAGAGGTGGGGTGAGTACTGTGCAGTGGAAGTCACTTGCTCGGGTCTGCTCAGGTTGGGTTGGGGGGTGGGGATGTTGGGTGAAATAAGCAAATACTAATGTAGATCGTAGAGGTTAGTACCAAAAAACAAAAAAAAGAAAGAATATAATGACTAAGTCCATTGATTGAATAAGTAGATCATGGTGATCATACATAATCTGTCACATGTAAAAATTGTAAATCTAGAGAAAATTATCATAATCATTGTACAAATTATGAATGATTTATCATTTATCATTTTCATTTGAATTCTTTTGAACTATATCCATGCATGGAATCTTTCAAATCATTTCCATGCATATAAGGAGAATATAAGATGTAATTTGATTAGATTGAATTCTTTCCATCCAAAAGAAACTATGTGATATGATTAGGTTAAGAGAATATGGGAAATGATTATATTAGATTTTATAGGATTTGATTAAATTTATAATTTGTTTATTTAAATCCTATTTTAGGGTTTCTTATATGTAAATAGAAAAATCATCCAAAAGATCATTTTTCTTCAATTATTTTTGGTTATATTTGACAAAGAACAATAGCTCAATTCATTCATCATAAACAGCCTCATTACAAGATGGTGAGTTTCGTTGGGTTTTCGTTGTCTATTAAATATATGTAGACAATAGATCACTACATAACTAAAATAGATGCAAACAAAAAAATCACTACACCTCCTCCCTTTTAGCCGTGTGGAGATGACATGGCCTTTACAAACCTCCATCTTGAGATTAGCCATGTGTTTATTTTAGAAGTACACATCGACCTTCTATCCTATCTTGTATTGACCTATATTCCCCTTGTGATGACAGCTATTAAAAGTTCTCAAAAAGGGTTATTTGAGCCACTCGTGGAGTTGAAACTTGCCCTTTTGTAAGATTCTTGGGTTGTCTATATCCAATGGATTGGGCTAGGTTGGTGAAGTTTAAACATCAGAAACTACTGGTCAAACCTTAACCCAACCTAACCAAGAATTCACTCTTGGTGTTTTACCCAAGTGTAATTTGGTTAACCCTAATGCAAGTAATGTTTGGTTTGACTTGGGTTAGTAATTATATCACTTGGCAGACACTTCAATTGTACATATTAATCTACACATAGTGATTTGGAAAGAATGCTTCAAGGTGCTATCGAGGTTGTCAATTTTCGAATTGGATTCTAAGGGCATTTTATTTTAATGTAAAGTAGGTCTTGATAGCGTGACACCCACATTTCTTTCAGAATCATTTTCCACAAGTAACATACAGTGTTGGGCCTAGTTGAGTCGGGCCTAGATTGACCTGGCCCAAATTCCAAACCCTCCCCTTCCTGGGACTGAAAAGAAGTAGAAGAAAGAGGACACATGAGGAGGAAGCAAGGTGGAAACACCTCCATTACCCTGGTGCAACCAACACAACCTTTCTTAAAGAAAGAGATCATGGGCTCGAGCATGTCCGGTAACATAATGTCTGCAGTTGTGGGACAAAATCCAAGTCCAGATACTGAATTTAGCCAAGCATTGCCCCGTTCTGCTCTGACTCATCACACAAGGATGAAACCCAGGCTCATCAAGAGGTTGAAGAGTTTGGTGATACCAAACTCAAGGTTACTACTTCAGGCCCTAATCTTAAACCCAATAGCCCATGAGCAAAGCCTCAAAAACCCTGACCTAGAGACTAAGGGAACAAATGTCCTAACTCCAAAGATTAAAGATGTAACTGAATGAAAAAAGTATAATGGCTTATATTATGGCAAGCTCTATCTATATAAATCAAGTACAAACATATTTCATGTTTAAATATATAATACAATAAGCTATATTTATATGGGAAAAGATTTGCCACACCCAATTTTTCTGTCCCCCTTTGTCTCCACATGCAAAGGCTGAAGAATATAGGGTTAAAACTTCAAACTATAAAAATATTTTTTAAATGAAAAAATAGGTACACATAAAAATCGGCTTTACAGGGTTAGAACCATAGAAAAGAGTTCAATTGAACATTTGCTCCTTATATGAAAGAGGTATCAAATTCAAAAGGTCATTACATGTCAGCCTGTGGTGTGGGGACACAGATGAACTACCTTTTTTGGGTGTAGCAGATCATTTCCTCAGTATAGAAGGTGAAAAAGGTAAGGGTGGGAGGCCAGGGGGTCTATGAAAATAACAAGTGGGAGGCCTGGGATCTATGAAAACAACAAGAAGATCACTCTACCATCGAGTGATGGTTTCTTAATACCTTGGGTGTTAATTCCAGAACAACTTAACCTTACTTCCGTCAGATCTGTCGGACTAATAACCTTATTAGTTCCGAAGCCAAATCTCTTTTGGGCCCCCTTCTCTAGTTCAAATTAAACACAGCAATACCCCACCCCCTCCCAAGTCCCAACCCCCGACGCACACACAGGAGATGTCAAGGCGCCGACTGCTTCTTTTGCTGAAGCCTTCCAACGTCTACCCATCCAGGTGCACTGACGCCGTCTCTCGCTTCGCAAACCCTCAGGTAATTCCTTCTTCCACCTCAATAGGAAGAACTAATACCCATTAAAACCCATTTCAGATTGCTTCCGTTTTTAATTTTTGCTGGGATTCCTCACTTGATTCCTGTGCTTAATTAGATTTTTACTTTCTGTACGTGGGTCCTTGACTCCTTTCATGGAAGATTATTCTTTCTTTGTGATGAAACTCAAAGTAAATCAGAACATTAGAACATGATATATCAAGAACACTGGATGGATGACAATCTGTCACCGCCTCTCTCTCTCTCTCTCTCTGTGCATTGATTGCATTTGGGTTACTCGGAAAACTGTGCAACTTTCACATGCTGTTCCAAATAATGTAAACTTGTGGTTTTAAGTCTTAATGTTGGGGCAGTTTGTTCAGCATTCTCCTTGTTACCTGTGACTCTGAATTAAGGTTTAAGTTGATTTTGTTTTTCCTCCCTTTTCTGATAAGCAAACTGGGATTTTAATTAATTAAGAATGTATGCGTCTGTACCCTATTTACAAACATGACACTATACAGAGGCCACAGAAAGTTACATCTGCATTCTCTTTTCAAACAAAGATCAGAGAAATATTACTTTTTTTCTTTGAAGTATGGCATCCTTTCTAATGAAGAATCTCTAAACCCTTATATCATTTAATTCTCTTGCAATAGATGACCGAAAAAGAACAAAGCTTTAAGATCATCTATCACAGCCTTAATATCAGCCCCCTTGTCTTCAAAATTCCATTTTCCTCTTATTCCATATGCTCCAACTTATAGAAAATGGGGCCATTTACTTACACGAAGTACTATCTTGGAGGAAAGCCCTGGATGTGCCTCCTGTGAAAATGCTTCCTTAAGCTCCTTGTGCTCATTCCTTTATGAATACAATACATGGATTTTCTTTATGGGAATGACAACCTTTGTGGGGAGTTTTGGGACCAAATATGAATTGTTGATAGCTTGAACACTGTCGAAAGAGCTAAGAAATAGATTTGAACATTGCCACATGCAATGCTCTTTTTTGAAAGGCCGAAAGAGAAAAGGAAAGAATGGGAAAAGTGACGTATAGAAAGCATTCTAAGAAAACATATCTGATCGATATGTATTCATACCGTTTTCTTCATGAACCCTGCAAAGAGTTCCTTATACCCTTGCCGAATTGTATTTTGTTAACATATTTGATTCATTGTTTACTTTGAGATTGAATTAATGTTGGAAACTATTGCTCATCTTAGTTTTCCTTTCGTAATTCTCTTGCATAAATGATGAAATTTATTGCAGACAAGCCTTTTGGTTGAAGTTATTTAGACTAAGGAATATATGTGAACAATGAACAATTGCCACACATAGCACTCTTCCACCAATATTCCAGTCTATTGAACTCAATAAACAACTATAAATAGCTGGTCACTTTTTAAAATTAGGCTTAAAGAGGAGGAAATAATGGAAGAGGAGAGACATTTAGAAAGTGCTCTAAGAAAACAAATGATGTGGACCCCACATGTGGCTTCGTGGGGTCCACACGAAAAGACACATGGAGGAACACCTTCGCTACATAAAAAGAGGAGTTATGTTGTTGTTTGAGTCCTTTTTAGAGTTATTTTACTGTTTTAGTTAGTGACATGAGTTAATGTAGTTAGGACATAAGTGACATTTTCAATTTTGTTTTTGGGCAATTTAGGCAGCACAATTTTAACACTTATTTAAGTGATGGTCAACTACTTCATTAGAGAACCACATTTTTTGCTTATTTTCCTTTTTAGCAAGTAATGTTAAAAGTCTTAGGAAAGTGTCTTAGTGTGTCTAGGTTTCTATTTTAGGAAGTTTCCTATTTCTTTTGTTATTTTGGTCTTTAAAAGAGGGAGTTCTCTATTGTAATTGATATGATGGATTGAAATTAAAAAAAAAAACTCCTTGGTTTTGGGTTCCCACGATTTGGGGTTCTTCTCTTTCAAGTTTGGTGCCTTAGCTTTAGAAGCTTAGGAAGGGACTTCCTAAGTGTGGTGAAGGAATTTCTCCACAAGGTACATATATCTCTCTTTTCTCATTTTATTTCTTCTTCTTTTCTTTTCCTTATTTCTTTATTGTTCCTTGTTATTTCCTGCAACCAGTCATGTTTTCTTCAATAAAACTCACATACTGCAAACAGCATTTTCTTTTAGTTTTCTTCTCCCTAGTGTTTCCAACCCTACGGCACCCTGATCCCCATAAAATTCCAATAAGGAATCTGATATCCGAAATATGATCCTAGAGGGGGGGAAGGTGAATAGGGTTATGCTAATTCTTTTTAGTTTCTTCATAACTATTCACCTTACCAATTTTTATAATCCACAATATAATTACCCTAATTAATGAATGTGTGATGATTCAATTTAATATGGTTAGCAATATGCTCGGTTGTTCAATTTACACATAAAATAAGTACAGATACAAAATGGAATTTAACAATGTAAGATGACTCAATCACACATGAGACAAAGTTTATAGTGGTTTGGCCAATCCAAACCTACGCGTCCATTGTCCAAAAGCTCACATCTTGGAATCTGATATCTCAACTCAGTGAACTCTGAGTACTGTCTATACACACTCCAGTGGCTCCAACGAAGGTATCTTTGTCTTTGGTGGCTCTGACGAAGACACAATCAAACAAATAATGATTTATATGATGAAAAACTCAATTCCCATGAATATGCCTCTCAATAGGCTAATTTTCTAATTGTAAGCACAATAAATTCCTCTAAATAATATTAAATGAGGAATGTATAAATACCTCTTAATAGGTAAACTTTAATATAGTGATCACAGTCAATCAATCTCTGCTAGCAATTTTCAATTGAAGGTCTCAAAATTGTTCCTCTAATATCAATATAAGAGAGGAAATGTAATGCGAGAGTGGTTACCTCTCAGTAGGCTTATATTCCTATGATTACCACAATCAAATAATGCTCCAAGTAGTAAGAGTTAACTACTTAGATTGATAATATCAAAGATATGAAAAGCTAAGTTAAGATTTATCTCATTTGAAGGCTCTAAATCATGGAGCTTTAGAGGGTTTGAAGGCTTAAAACCCTAATGCGCAATCTTCTTTGATTTGTATACCAATCAAGCTCAAGAGATCGTGGGTAAACTCAGTCAACCACAAATGATGAGAGAAACATCTCTCATTTTGAATAAACACAAACCCTAGCTTCTTCTTCAAGAGATTTTTCAATCAAATAAACGGAAATCTTATTAGCGTTTGCAAGAGTTCATAAGTCTTTCTCATTTTGAGGGTTTGGTATCTTTTTATAGAATTTTGTAAACCCTAAAAGATTGAATTCGCAATGGTCACAATATCCCATAAATTTGGAAGTTTTTTATGCAAGAAATCCTTCCAAAATTCGTTTTTTGCGACCTAGGATCGATCTTGGCGTCAATCCTGAGAGAACAGAACTTGTTTCTGTTTGGGAATCGATCCTGGCCTTCTAGGATTGATCTTGGAATTTCCAAGATCGATCCTAGACTTCTAGAATGCTTGTTTTTGGCTCAGAATACGTGGGATTTGCTCCTAGAAGTTCCTGGATCATTCCAACATGTTTGGAACTTGCCCAAATGACTTTTGAATCTCCCTTTTCTGGTCCTTTATAATATTTCTATCACATTTTTACCAAGTTTGAGTGAGTTTACCTTTCTAGGTCTATAAGTGGTCTTTTAAACACACCTAGGCTAGGCTTGATCAAAGATACTCACACCACAAACTTTACCTCTGAATTTTACCTTTGGAATTCACTATTGGCTTCTTGAGGTGACTTTGTACTGGAGTTTGAGACATCTTGAGTTTTTCAATGAGGCTTGCCTCTTTATGCTTCTGGTATTTTGGGTTTTTTTTACTTGAAGCTTCTTCTTATTTAACTTTGACTTACATAACTTATAAATTTACAAATACAACCCTTATAAGACCAAGTACATGACCACAACATACATGTACTTACACAAGTTTTGGAATGGATTGACAATACATAATTTATACTTAACAATCTCCCCTTTTGTCAATTCCATGACAAAACTTTCAAAACATAAATTTACAAAATAAAACCTAACCTAAAACCCTGTAGCATCCTTAAAACAACTCCCTCTTTAAGTTCTGATTGGAAATCAGAATTTCCTACCTTCTTTAATCCTTGTGGTAGCATCGATTTGGTTTTCTCCCATTGGATTGTAATTCAACACTTAGATCTCTTAGCTCAAGACTGAAGATAGAACCTGTGAAGTATCCTCTTGACGATTGATTGAACTTGAGGAAAGCTCTTCCTTTGTGAATCATGTGGCAGTTTTGTTTAAAGCTTGACTTCGATTGTAAGCTAAATAAATGTTTTGCTAACTTATATCTGGAACAACCTAGATGTGTGACATCTAGTACTCCTAACTGACATCTGAAAACACTACACCTGAACCAATTCTGATAACCAATAAACCCAGCCTAGTCCCATAACACAACCTGATCCCAGTTGTTGGGGTGTGGAGACTGATACAAGGAAGTCTAGGGAGACTGACCGATCCGACAAAAATAGGAGGATCGATCTGACAGTGTTTGGGTTTGCAAGAAATAGGCGCTAGAGACCAGGTGGATTGATCCAACATTTTTGGGCAGATCGGTCCGAGCAGCTTGGACCGATCAAACCGTTTTGGCCGATCGGTCCGATGACGGCAAGTTGCTGTGAAGAGTTTTAGAAAGTCTGTGGGAGAGTGGGATTTCACTCTAGATCAACTTCTAAGTTTTATGTAAGGTCTCTAAGGTCATTAGGGTTGAAGCATGAAGTTTGTAATTGAGAGAAAAGAGGTTTTTCATTGAAGAGTTGCTTCAAAGTGAGGGAAACGGTTTCTTCCTTAGGTTATGAGAGAAGAGGTTAGATAAAGGGTTTCATCTCAGGGTTTTGGACTAGGATAGAATGTGAGAAAGATGGTGAGCGAGAAAGCTTGCAATCTTCAATTATAGTAAAATTGTTTGTGTGGCTTCGTGGTTTTTTCCTGGTTTTGGGGTTTCATGTAAATCTTTGTATTGTGGCTTTTTGTGTCTTTTCTTGTGATTCCATGTTTATTATTAAATTCCAAGGAACTCGCATCAAGAAGGTTTTGATCCTAACAACTGGTATCAGAGCTCAAGTTCGGAAAACCAAGGTTCCTCGTTGTGAGGATATAGGCGGTTCCAAGTTCATGGTTAGCGGTTTGTTAAAAGACAAGGATTATGATTTGAAAAACTTCTTGATTCGAGTGGGAGCAATGAAAGCTACGAGAGAAGATTCCATAAGGTTTGCTATTAAGAAGTTCAATAGTGTGAATTTCACATACTAGAAGATGTACTCAATTAGAAAAATCTCTATCAACTGCTTGGAGGAAAAGTGAAAAAGTCTGCAACAATGTTGGATGCTTATTGAGAGGTACTTGACAAAACAGCCCTAGGTACAATTCGTCTTTCTATCGTTGTCGGTTGTTTTAATATTTTCAAGGAGAAAACCACGGAAGTTCTCTTGGCCGCCTTGCCTCAGATGTATAAGAAACCATTAGCATCCAGTAAGGTGTTTCTAATGAAGAGATTGTTTAACATGATGATAGGTGAAGGTGGAGGTGTGGCTGAACATCTAGACAATTTCAACACGATTACTTGCCAGTTATCTTCGATAGACATCAATTTCGAGGATAAAGTTAGGGCCTTTGTATTGTTTTATTTGTTGGAGAGTTGGCTTGGTTTAGTGATGGCCTTAAGTAATTCTTCAAGTTCAAGCACACTCAAGTTTGATGATGTGGTGAGTGTTATACTCAACAAGGAGGTTTGGAAGAAATCCTCAAGGGATTCATTAGTGAATGAGAGTGCTTTGAATGTTGAAGGAAGAAGAAGGTCATTGGTGAAGGGATCTTAGAGCATCAAGTCCAAGTCCATCAGAAAAGACGGGGTGCAATGTTTTTATTACAAGGAGTTTGGCCACATAAAGAGAGATTGTCCAAAACGTGTTAATAGAAACAAGGGTGATAGTCACGGTGGTGGTGTTGCGGCAATAATGGTGTAAAAGGTAGAGGAATCGGAGGAATATCTTGGAGATGCTCTTACAGTCTCCAAATGTATGGACATTATTTCTTAAGATAAGTGGATAATAGATTTGGATTGTCTTGTTCATATATGCTCTAGGAGAGAATATTTGATACGTTCCATAAAGAGAAGACAGAATTTGTGTCTCTCGGTGATGGGTCTAGATGTGACGTCATAGATATTGGAACAGTGAAGATTAAGATATTTGATGGAGTGGTTTGTATTTTTGGTAGTGTAGCATCTGTCTCAAAGATGTGGAGGCGTCTGATATCACTAAGCTGATTAGACTCTAAGGGATGCAGGTATTCAGTTGTAGGTGGAGTCATAAAAATCACATGAGGTTGTTTGGTCCTGATGAAGAAAGAAAGGGGTCAAGATGGATTGTATCGTCTGAGTGTGAGTATGATAACAAGTGGTATTCCTTTGAATTCGATGGGTAGTTGGAAACGGAGTGCATAGAATAATCAGCGCTGATGTAGGGTCTCTTTTGCGGTTGGTGCAGAGAGGTGTTACAGGTTTCTAGACATGATGGTGAGAGAGTTCTTGTGATTAGGGAGGATAGATCGAGATCCCTCTCTAGAGTTGACTTGGGGCAACTACACATATGATTTGGTCGTGATCAAGTCAGATGGTGTCAGGACCGAATTGACTTGATGGTATATATAGCAGTGATTTTTAAAGGCCATAGAAAATTGTTTGTGATGTTTGCAAACGAGTTAACTTATATATGGTGAGGTGCGTTTTAGGTATATAGTGCAGGGTTCACTAAGAATAACAGGTGTAGCTGATTCTCCAAGGTGAGTTTCGGGGTGAGAGCCAAGGTGGAGTGTAGTATACATGTCACAAAGTATCAGTCTTGACAAACATGCGGGTGAAGGAAAAGTTCAATGAAAAGTTTTTAAGGAGCTGAGGTTAAAGCCAAGGTGAAGATTGATGAGGGTGCCTTTATGTCCAGTTGGGAAAGTTGGAAGAGATCAAGGTTGGGGACATGATTTGAAGACAAGAAGACTTGTAGTCAGTCACAGAATGGAAGAGGTTTTGTCACACAATTACAGGAGGAAGTCGCCGTGACCCATCAATCTCTAAGTGGGAGATTGTTCGGGTGTAGAGACTGATGCAAGGAATTCTAGGGAGACTGGACCAAAATAGCTTAACCGATTCGACAATGTTTGGTTCTGTAGGAAATAGGCTCTAGAGACCAAGTAGATCATGTAAATGTAATGTATTGTAAATTCCATGAACTAAAAAATACATGTATTGTATAGATCAAGACATGAACTGAGTCATGTTAGAGTCTAGGAGGTCATTGAGTCAAAGCATCATGTAGATCATCACCAAGCATCAAAAGCCTCAAGAGATCAATCCAAGAGTCGGCAAGTCATCCCGAAGGATTCACGCTCTACTCCGAGCCTTCTTTAGGTAAATCAGGTATTGTATGGTTGCCTAAGTGAATCAAGGGTCTGATAAGGGCTTCCCAAGATTTATGGACCTTCTCGGACCATGGAGGGATGATCCAAATTCCTCTGTAGCATTCCCAAGCCTTTAGAAGGGATTACAGAGAATTTAGATCAATCCGGGGTCGAACCACTGCAATCCAAATGGTTTAGATTAATTCAGGATCGATCCAACAACTCTCGGGTTGCAGGATTTGTGTGTTTTTTGCACTTAGATAGATCCAGGATCAATTCAAAGTTGCGGAAACATTGTATAACGGTCTAAACTTTAAAAAACAGTTTCTAATCAATGGCTAAGATCTTTTAACCATTTGGGAATGTTCTAATCCAATGGACATGAACCATTTTCATCCAATATATATGGAAGGCAATGGTCATGAATGTTATTTGATAAACTCTTGCTTGTTTTTGGGAAGTCAATGAGAGATTCAACTCTCTAAAACTGTTGATAATCTCTCTCTAAGCCTATATAGGAAAATTTATATCTCATTGACCATTCTTAGCCTTCTTCTTACATTGCTAAGTGAAATCTTGAAGAAGAAAGTACCAAGGGTTATCTAAACCCTTGAGAAGTAAAGTGGGCTTGATGGTCACATTGTGCTCAAGAAGGAGTAACCCATCAAGATTGGCTCTCTATTTTGAAGAGCCAACCAAGAAGCAATTGGGGAGCAATAGTTACATCTTGCTCAAGAAGGAGCAATCCTAACTTGTGTGCAAAGGCAACATCAACCTACAAAGAGGTAAACCATTGCCTTTAACTTTTATTAAAAGTTATTTAGACTTCTCCCGCTGGAGACACCAAGAGAATTAGCACTACCGTTGGAGACACCGGTAGCATGCACCCTCTCTTTCTCCGGAGACACCAGAAGAGTAGACCATAGATCACATCCGCCGGAGACACCGGGTATAGCTTGTTTGGCAAGTAGATTAGAATTTTATTAATTTTATCCTTGATTGTATTGACTTCAATCTTAATAAAATTACATAGCTCATATTGAACTTTTGAAAGTAGATGTAGGTCGTTATGCTGAACCACTATACATCTTGTGTACATGTGTGATTGCTTGTGGTTTGCTTTCGCATTTATCATTTACATTATCAAACACTATACATATTGAATTAATCTCATTTATAGAACAATTGAATATATTCATATCCATGTGCACAATTACACTGTAATTAAATACCAGGACAATTTAATCAACGAAGTAATAAGTGAATTTGGGGGCAGCTTAAAAAGAATTTTCAAATAATCCTATTCACCCCCCCTCTAGGATTCATACATAGGAATTTCATATCGATCTGACACTTTTGGGTAGATCGGTCTGACCAACCTAAACCGATCTGACTTTTTTTGGCAGCTCGGTCCGGCGGCGGCAAGTTGCTGTGAATAGTTTTATAAAGTCTGTGGGAGAGTGGGATTTCACTATAGGTCGATTTCTAAGTTCTATATAAGGTCTCTAAGGTCGTTTAAGTTTGAAACATGAGGTTTGTAACTGAGAGAAAAGGGTTTTTCATTGAAAGGTTGCTTCAAAGTGAGGGAAATGATGTCTTCCTCAAGTTGTGAGAAGAGATTAAAGAAAATGTTTCATCTTATGGTTTTAGGCTAGGATAGAGTGTGAGAGAGAAAGCTTGTAATCTTTCATTATAGTGAAATTGTTTTAATGTGGCTCCTTGATTTTTCTCCAATTTTGGGGTTTTCCACGTAAATCTTTGTGTTGTAGTTTTTTGTGTGTTTGCTTGTGATTCTGCGTTTATTAATGCATCTCAAGGAACTTGCATCAAGAGGGTTTCAATCCTAACACCAGTGAACCTCTCAACAGCTCACATAAATTGGTGTAACTGATCCCATAACCAACAGTATAATCAGGCCACTTTAGCCCTAACATAACCTGCTGTCCAGCCCTATATTCTGCCCAATCATTCTCTGTCTTGTCTTACCATTGCCCCATAAAACACCCTGCATAAACCATAAATCTAATCCCATGGTTACACCAATTCTGGCCTTGTTTTCAAGGCCTTGAACTTATACCTTGCTGTCCCTTGTAAACCAGCCCCCTGTTTTGATCCTCTGATCTGAACCTAATCAGCTTCCCAGTCCCCACTCACTTGCTGTTTCAGGCCCTACTCTTCCCAAATGAGCCTTGGTTATGCCCTATTTTAACTCCATAAATGCCCTGCTGAAACAAACTAAACGGAACCTATTTATATCATTACTTCACCTCAGATTTGACCCTCTTGGAACCAACCCAACCCATACCCAATAGCTTGGTACACCCTCGTCTTCAACCTTGCTTTGATTTAGCTCTTTGATTGGTATCTTTGGGTTGTGTTGCATCAACAAATCTGATCAATCTGATTTCATACTGTTTTCTTTACGAACTCTTGTAATAGTTCTTCATACCCTTGCTGAATTGTAATTTGTTATTTTATGTATTTGATTCATTGATTGTTTTGAGTTTGAATGAGAAAACAACATTAGGGTATTTATGCTGAAAACTATTGCCCTTCTCGATTTTTTTTTTTGTATAATTGTCTTACAAGTGAGGAAAGTATGATTTAATTAGTTCAAGCCTTCTGTTCAATAATGGAATGTATGATTTAAGCCCTGAGCTTTTAATGCAGATTATTAACAGAAGAACAAAGAAGAGAAGAAGATTTTGGGTGATGTATCTTAGTCTTTTTGTGAATCAGCCACTTGAAAATATGTGAACAGTGGGATGGCTAAAGTCCCATTAGGTGTTTTCTTGCTACCTTGACATCATTTTTGGCCTTACCACTATTCTTTTAGAGACTTCAACCTTCACATTTTTGCCCTTTCTCACTCGTGCAGTCATTGGTCTTTGCACATGAATGAACCATTGCTTTCCCTCATATTCTCACCTATTAGGGCCATGGAATCAAAGATCGGCCAATCCCAATCTGGATCAGGATCCAATCTGTGATCCTGATCCGGATTGCCCAATTTGATCGTTTTTTCCTTTAATATTACCACCAATTCACATTAGAATTGGCTGATCCATATGGGATTTTTGAATGTATTGGATCTGGGATAGTCTGTAAGTTCATGCATTAACTGTTAATTCTATTCTTTCTATTTATGCCACTCATCCACCTTAGTATCCTATACTCAGGTATGCTCATTTTATAGATACTGTTGTTTTTCAATTACCCATCATTTTGTTCCAAAAAGCATGGCTAGTCTTATATCCATCTTATATATTTTCTCCTTTAATTTGATAGGTATGCATCATTCACAAATCACTGCAATTACACCTCTTTGCTTCGTTCACCCCGCTCTAATTCTATGAGCAACATCCTCTTCAAACTCTTCCTTCCTCTGGATTATTGAACCAATATAATGAAAATGCACTATGGGGTATCTCTTGGTCATCAAACCTAACTATTTCCTTTTTTCTACTCTTAAAACAACAACAAAGCCTTATCCCAATTATGTGTTGGCAACACGAATCCTGTTTTTCCATCCCACTAGGTCCATAACTTCCAATAAATTGCAAGCATCTTCAACACATGTCAACTTAGGCCTTCCTCTTATCCATTTTACACCTTCAACATGCATCATCTCAGTCATTCTCACTAGCGCAGATATCGATCTTCATTGCACGTGACCAAACCATCTTAGACTCTTAAACAACTTCTCTCACCTTATCACCTATTGTTGCTACACATAAGCTCATGCAAATGGATTCATTTCTAATTCTATCCTTTTTAGTCTTTCCACTCATCCATCTTATCATCCTTATTTCAGTCACATACATTCTTTGCAGGCTTTGTTTCTTGGCTGCCGGCTGTCTAACATTCTGCTCAATAAGTATGGCTGGTCTTATAACCTTATAAAATTTTCTCTTCAATTCTAACGGTATGCATTTATTACACAACTCTCCAGACACACATCTCCACTTCAACCTCCTCAGTTTAAATCTTTAAGAAACATCCTCTACAATCTCTCCCTCCTTATGGATGATTGAACTGAGATATCGAAAATGGTCACTCTAGGGTATCTCTTGGATATTAATCTTAACTACTCCCCCATTTCTACTCTTGTTTTGACTAAAATTGCATGCCATATATTTCGTTTTAGTCCGACTTAGCTTAAAACTTTTTATTGTAAAATATCCTTCCATAGTTCTAAATTGGCATTTTCCACCTCTAGTCTCATCAATCAAAACAATATCATCAACAATAGCATACACTTGGGACCTCTTGTATTAATCTAGTCAACTCATCTATAACCAAAGCAAAGAGATATAGGCTCAATGTAGACCCCTTGTAAAAACTTATGTGATTGCAAACTCACTCGTCTCTCCCCTAAATATCCTAACATTAGTTATTGTTTCATCATACATTAAGACACTTTGTACCTCTTGTATTAGCCTAGTCAACTCATCTATAACCAAAGCAAAGAGATATGGCCTCAGTGTAGACCCCTTGCATAAATCTGATTGCAGGGTTGCTCGTCTCTCCCCAAAATGTCCTAACACTAGTTATAGTTTCATCGTACATTAACCTTAACCGTGTCATATCTACTTGGGATCCCTTTATTTTCAAAACCCCACCAAAGATCTCTAGAGGTACTCTGTCACATGCTTCCTCTTAGTCAATAAAGAGTATGTTAAGATCTTTCTTTTTCACTCTAAACTTTTCCATTGGTTGCCTAAATTAGAAAATAACTTCAATCATCAGTCTTCCATGCATAAATCCAAACTAATTTTTTTATACTCTAGTTTGATTTCTTAGTCTATGCTCAATTACTCTCTTTCAAAGTTTCATTTTGTGGTTCATAAGATTGATCCCACAATAATTTATGCAACTTTGAATGTCTCACTTGTTCTTGTATAATGGCATTGCAATACTATTCGTTCATTTGTCTAGTATTTTAATTAGTTCTAATGATCTTGTTGAACAGCTTTGTTGACCCTGATAACCATTGAGTCCCATGCATTTCCAAGGCTCAATTGGGATACTATTTGAATGTTTTCCTATCTTCATCTTTCTTAAAACCTCTTTAACTTCAGGCAATCTTATCCTACGAAGATACCTATGATCTCCGATCTCATCAATGCTACTTATTACTTTTAAACCGACATTCCCTACATGATCCTTATTTAATTAATTTTGAAAATATCTCCTCCACCTTTCGTTAATCTCCTCATCTATCACTAACACTTTTTGATTATCACACTTAATGCATCTAACTTGATCTAGGTTTCTACATTCCTCTCCCTCATTTTAGAAAGTTTGTGTACATTCATCCTTAGCTTTTGTTCTAGAACTTTTGTATCTTTCCAAGTTTTTTTCGTTCTCGGTCTTCTACAAATCCTTGTAACAAGACCTCGTAGCTCTAATTGTTGTTTAAAGTTCACCATTCCACCACCAAGTTTCTTTAGATGGTTGCACTTTTCCTTTACTCTCCAAGGACTCTTTTCTCTACTCTTTTAATACATCTAGTCGTTTCATTCCACAGAAATTAGTTAAATATTTCTCACCAATTGAATCTAACAATATTGGCTTTGATTGTTAAATTTCACCATTATTTTGAGCATGTCAATGGATGTGATATGTTAAGGGATTGGGAGGAGTTTTTTGGTTTCGATTATTCTTTATGTCCTCTTTGTACAGTTTAGGGGACTTTCTTGTCCCCTTCTATTTATAAAATCCTTTTTCTTTTAATTATAAAAAATAAGTAAATAAATCTCACCACTCTTTTGTTCTTTGACCATCTTGAAAGATGTTGTAGTTTGGATGCTCAACTTTAAACTGCAGGCATATGAAAGAACACAAGAGTTCTCCACATGGAATTAATATTCATCATCTAGATCAATTTGCTGATGCAGTTTAGAGAGAGAGAGAGAGAGAGAGTGATGAAAACATCTTGCTATGTGGCACCCTCAGAGTGTACCAGCGTAGGAGGGTCCTGGAGTGCATTGCTTTTGATTGGGAACAAATTTGGAGGTGTTTTGAGTACGTTACTATTTTGGAAGCATGTGGGGCTCACTTTTCTTATTTATGGGGTCACATGTTGATAGATATTTATTTGTTGTTTTAATTTCAGTTTATATGGTTTTTATGGCATTTTATTTCAATTGATAGACACTTTTTTGTGTCTAGTAGAATTAGGGATATGTTGGGGATTTTAAGTTTTTATGTGGGATATACTTGGAAGAGTCACAAAAGCCTTTCTAAAAGGCTGGGTCAACTCATTTGCTGTAAACCATCAAAATCCATCTCTCTATGCTTCAAAACCTCTTCATATTCATTCATATCACCCCATACACCTTCCCCATGTCAACCAGTCACCATATTCCCATCTTCTTTGCATCCCTTCATCACATAAGAAACCCTACACCATCTACACCACTCGGCTGCTCCATAAACCCAAGAAACCCATTAATTTTTAGAGAAACCCTTGTCACTTGCTGTCTAGAATTTTTCCAGCAAGTTTTTGGTCTGAGTTTTAAGTTTTCTTATGAAGGAAATCACCTCATACCCTGCGGCTACTCTAGGAACTTCTTCCTAGCAGTTTGGATTAAGAAAAAAAATCAAAACCCATGCATATAGAGCACTCAGTCAGCCTGGGTTTTGTAGATTCTTCCACATTTGAAGACATCTTTATTCTTTGATAGCCGGATGAGCAAGGTAGTACTTGCATAATACAAGCAAGATATAGGGGTTAGTTTACTTGATTGAAACTTGAAGAAGTCATTGGTTTTGCACAAGTAATTTTCTGCTGGAGGTTATTTGAGCACTCAAAAGTGTTTGAAGAAATTCCCCAATGAAGAACACTTGAAGATTGGAAGTTCTACCTTGGTGACTGAATAAAGAATTGGTTGGGAAGGTGTTCTACAAGGTTACTGCTACTCATCGGCTGATGAAATGTCCTCTCAAAACCTCTATACATCCCTCACTTGCTGTTGTCCAGGTATTTTGATGCAGCAGCTTTACAATATCTGGAGAGAAACTACCTCCTTTGGAAGCCCAAGTCCAAGATTTCTCAAGGAAAAAAGAAAAGGGGCAGATGTCCTTGGTAGGGAGTATTTTAGTGGGTTTTATTTAATTTTTTTTTTACATGTAATAAGGCTTTTTTACAATCATTGGTTAGGGGTTAGTGTTTAGCAATGTCTAAGGGATAATTTGGGTATTTTATGTTATTTTTTTTAGTCAAATAAGGGTGTAAATCAGTGCTGGTTGTGCGACTGGTTTAGAGGGTAGTTTAGGTAGTTTCTTTCTATTTTTTTTTCAAAGGGATTTAAAAACCTACCTGTGTAACGACTTGGGGCAGTTTTTGGCTATAAGGAATCGTTTTTTTGTGTTCCACATGAGGGTTGTTCTCCTTCTTCTCCTCAAATCCTCAAGGTGAAACTTCTCTCTTAATCTCCTCTCTTCTTCTTACCTTCTCCTTCCCACCATCATACCTTTTTGTTTTATTTTTTTATAACACTTATTGTAGAATTTTCTGTAGAAAAATACAACCCAACCTCCATTAACGAGTTTACTCACCACTCCCCAATCCCTTTGCGTTTGATCCAATCCTTTCAATAGGGTAACCATACCCCCCTTGTATGACCACCCAAGAGAGATTTTCTTTCTCTAAAACTCAATCGCTATTAAATAGGGAAAACTTCTAACAATGGCTGGCAGCACACAGTAAATCAACAAGTTTTGTTGAATTTTTTTTTAATATTTGGAGCAAGATTGTGGCAAAGTTCTTACACTTTTTGGGAGGTCTTGGAGTCATCCTTAAGAGGTAAGTATAGTTTGTTCAAAGTCTGACTGTTCATGAGTGTAATAAATTCTTTGGGTGCCTATAGAAAATCTGCTACAGTGCAAGTACCTTGACAGATCTGATTTTTTTGCTTACAACAACAACAAACAGCCTTATCCCAACTATTTGGAATCGGCTACACGAATCTTGTTCTGCCATTCCGATTCCGCTCTGTTTAGGGCCATATCAGCCATTAAATTACAAGCTGTCATGTCCCTCCTTACTAACTCCACTCAGGTCAATTTTGGCCTTCCTTTAGTCCTTCTAGCACTTTCAACTTGTATTGTCTCACTCCGCCTCACTGGTGTAGTCATTGGTCTTCATTGCACATGCTCAAACCATCTCAATCGACTTTCTCTCATTCTATCACCTATTGGTGCTACAACTAAACTCCCACGAATGGATTCATTCCAAATTTTATCCTTTCTAGTCTTGTCACTCATCCATCTCAACATTCTCATTTCAGCCACACTCATTTTATGTACGTGTTGTTTGTGGGCTATTACTTGCCACTCATCCATCTAATTTTGTTGTTTGTGGGCTATTTTTTGGCTTCTATTTCATCAAGATTTCAATATGGGTTTGCTATTTATTTAAACTCTAGTCTATTTACTTATTGTTGCCTCTGCGAGAAAGCAAAATACCTCTACTTTTCTGGTTTTCTCACTGAATTCCTCCATTAAATCACTTTTCCATAATTGGAGTTTTCTAGTTTATATAGTTAGAGACATCCAAATCTTTTGAAATATGGAGGAGAGAACCCTAGAAGTCTGCCCGTCCCAGAAACCCAAAAAATTCTGACACGTTAGAAGGGTATTTTGATAATTTTTCACTTTTCGAAAAAATTATGAAATTGCCACTATGCTGAAAATTTCATGGTTGATTAATTGGGATATTATTTGTTATTTGATATCAGTTACAAGTGTTTTGCGTATACTTTGTACTTGGTTCGGCATCATATTCCTTTTGGTTACATAGACTTTTATGGCCATTTTATCCCTTCCATAGTTAGTTCATGGCTGCTGCTAGCACCCTACCTCACAGTCCATAAGCTTGGTTGACATCATCTTTTATCTTAACTTCTTGCTTGAATGACCTTTTATTCACATTGATACTATCATATAACCTTTCTATGCTTGCTGCCAACACATCCCGACGCACTCCTGAGCCTAATTTCTAGGCCTTTTTAGTAGGTCTTTAATTATTGTTTGCTTGGATATCTCTAATAAGAAAATAGTTAATAATTTAAGCACTTAAGGCATTAGTTCTCATAATTTTATATGTTCTTTTCTTGTTAAGTTAAATAGTATCATTACTAGCTCCTTCTTTCTTTACACTTTAGTGCACTTGATTAGAATAGAAATCTAGTTTATTGTTGGAGTTGCTACTTTATTTTTCTATGGATCTCTTTGCATAACATTCTTTTCATGCATGCTACATCAAAGAGAGAGAGAGAAAAGAAGAAGAAGAAGAAGAAAGCTAGGCTTCTCCCAATCCTTGTCCTACCATTTAAGACAATAATTATTTCATTCTCCTAACGTAATTTCCATTGAGGACATTGCAGATTTTAGGTCATTTGGACAACAGGCGTAAGGTTCATGAGGATGCTGTAAACTTTTGTCAAGATATAATGCAGCGCAAGGCACTTGATTGGGAGCCAATTTTACGTAACAATCTCATACAACCAATCCGCAACGTGGATCTTGTTGTCACTATTGGTGGTGATGGCACTCTTCTGCATGCCAGTCACTTCATGGATGGCTCAGTTCCAGTTCTTGGAGTAAACTCTGACCCCACACAAGTCGAAGAGGTTAGTTTATTGGCCTGGCTGAAGTTTTAACTTCTTGCCTTCATTCAGGACGTAAATTACATGGTTTTTCTCAGTCAAAACTTACATGAATCAACAAATTCTGTATGGGAATATTCATTTAATATATTATTATTATTATCATTATCATTAGTATTATAATCATTTTTATTTTTGGCATAGGTGGAGGATTTCAGTGATAAGTTTGATGCAACAAGGAGCACTGGCTATCTCTGTGCAGCAACCGTCAGTAACTTTGAACAAGTAAGACTCCACCCATTAGATTATTGAAAAGGGGGTAAAACAAAATGGAAAAAAAGAAAGAAAAAACTCATTTAGCAATTTAATTGCTTTGATTCAGTCAGACTCACAGGTTGCTTTAATGCATTGTGGAGTTATTAAAGGAAGTTCTAATTTATCTGCATTCTAATTTGGGAGCTTGCTTGCATCTTTCATTTCAAAGAACAATCCCTCACTTATGGGGCAACTTTGGCTTAATTCTTTGAATGTGAATTTTCTTTCAGGTGTTGGACGACATCCTTGATGGTCGCATGGCTCCCTCTAAGTTATCAAGGATTTCAATATGTGTAAACGGTCAACTGCTGTCACCTTATGCTCTGAATGATATTTTAATTGCACATCCAAGTCCAGCAGCTGTTTCATGGTTCTCATTTAGGTAAGGCCTCCCAAGGAGCAATATTGTTGATAACATGGTAGTATCTGGAAATTATCTGTTGTTATAATCCCAATTTCCATTCTGTTTGTTTCCAGAATCAAAGGGGATGGCCAGATGTGCTCTCCTCTAGTGAACTGTCGATCAAGTGGTCTCAGAATCTCTTCTGCTGCTGGATCATCTGCTGCCATGCTCTCAGCAGGAGGATTTCCAATGCCCATTTCATGTCAGGACCTCCAGTATATGGTAAGAGAGCCCATTTCACCTGGAGCAGCTAAGTCTAAAATGCATGGGTTAATTGAATCTGATCAATCCATGCATGCTGCATGGTACAGTGAAGAAGGTGTAATATATATTGATGGTTCGCATGTCTTCCATTCCATTCAACATGGAGATAGCATTGAAATATCTTCTAAGGCTCCAATCTTGAAAGTCTTCTTGCCTTCGCACCTGTTATCGTAGTACATATAATGCACAAAAAGTCAAGGCATGTTTTTTTTTTCTTTTGTGATTTGTCAAGGCATATGTTTACATGAGAGATGGCAAAATGGTAAACATGTGTAATGAGAAATTGTAAATATATGATGGAAATTTTGTTAGTTGCTACTTGCATGTATGCAAGGTTAATTATTTTTCAATTGTTTATTATTATTAAGAATAATTGGAAAAATTGTAAATATGTCACATGAGAATTATGTAAATACAGGTGCAGATAAGGTTTTTCTTCATAGAAGGTACACATAGTACATATTAGGTTCAGGGAGAAACTCTCATCTCTAGCTGTGAACGTTCTTGTGTGCAAATATCATAAATTTCTCTGATGATGTGGATGAAAATAAATAAAACTAACAAAGTATCATCAGTTTCACTAACCCCTTTGGTTTTCCTTCCCATTGTGGAAGTTTGAGCATGCCATTGGCAATTACCATCTGTGTTTGCTTGGTGATCTATGTTCTGTGCCACTGTTCTCACTCTAGTAGGGAATATATGTTAATCCCTCGAGGCAAGGACCTTATTTTGTCTCCATTTGTGGTCCTTACACCATGAGTTATGTGGTTTTTTCTCTTGGTTCATGTTCTATTATGAGAAAATTTTGAAAAAGTTAAACATGTGGTCTTTCATTAGTATCAAAGAAATTTTGAATATGTGATTTAATTAGGACAGGTGAGGAATCATCATAAATGGTTTTGGCTGGGGAGCCAACGGTTGGATCAGGTTAGAGATCACTCAGCTGAACCAAATTAATAGTAAACTGGATTAGAATTAGACAACCCAGAAGCCTGGAAAAATATTAAAGTAAAAAATGTGCTGCGTTAGGTTGGGTTGAAATAAACCCAACCTTGATTGCTGGGATTAGCCAAACCTGGAAAGTTTTGAGCGGGTTCAGGCATGTTGGTGGCAAATACACACTAGTTTTGGCAATGGTAGTAACATTATTTTTCAGTGGGGTTTGGAGTCTTCAGCCCACAATTGTTGAATCCCACGTAGCAGATCTCTCCTGGATCAGGAATTAAGGTGGTCAAATGATCTTTAACCATCTTTTCTTGAGGATTTTTTTTTTTTTTTTTGATGTGGATATTCTTATACTTTATTTTTCCCTCTTCTGGTAAAACCAGATAGATCTTAGATTTGGGTGGTGATAACTCTTTTGCAGTGTAGTCAAATTGTTTCCCATAAGATGTTGGCTTTGGTCTAAACAAAATAAGTCTTAAACAAACGCTAGCACCATTTCTGAGGAGCCCATGTCTAGTTATAGAGGGTGATTCTTCTGTAACGGTTGAATGACTTTGGGAGGGAAACTGTGTTTGGGATCCCGCTTTCTTCTTATTAGAGGGGAAAATATAGTGTAGGATTCTTTAGGTTTGTTGTTGGGTTCATTCAAGAAATATTTTTGAACTCTTATCAGTTCCTCCCCCTCCCTCTTCTTTTCACCCTTTGCCTTCCTAGTTCTTTTTCATATTCTACTATTAATTAATAAAATCAAGACTGCCTAAGGAACCCTTGTTGCTTAGTTGGGTGATATTTTACCTTGGAGATGGTGCAAGCCATCCATTGGTTATCTTGATCCTACTACCTTCTTGTAATTATTGCCTAAGAAAAGTTGAAGAATATTTAACCAAAGATTTTTTCTTTTATTGAAAATAACTATTGGAGATAAATTATTAATATTTTTAATCTTGTTATATAATTATTATGACCATAATTATGATTATAATGGTAAGTGGACACAAGTCAGTTTGTGGAGCTTACATGCTCAACCATTTGTAGTGAGGCTAGGCAACAACGCTAACTGCAAACATACAACCAGGATGTAGATGTAGAGACTTTTGAGATTGAGTGCCCATAAATTGGGTAATAATATAAAAGAAGCAAATGTTCTGTCTAGGATGGTGTCTTGGACACCAGGGGACAACACATGAAACAAAATGGGCGGGAGTTAGACGATATTATCCCGAATTAGAAGCTGATATGGGCCATATGGCGATTAGCTAATAAAAAGATGTGGCATCCGCCACTCAGAAGAATGACACTCTGGTTGAACAAGAGTCGAGCAGGAAGACCAGAATGTCAACCAATAGTGATCATGGACATGTGGAAACTCAAGCTTAACCAATTAATTGAATAGGTGACAGACATAATACATGGAAGACATCGTTCAAAGCATCAAAGCCCATTCAGATTGCAATGTTTAACAATGAAAGCAGAACATGGGAATGTGTAGAGACTGGATGGTTACAATAACTGCTAGTAGTAGTTCAGTGCCAACAAGGGGAGACATGAGACATGACCAGAAAGGTATAACTGTCTCACATATATTAAAATGATCCCAACAAAGAGAAAATGACCCTCATCAAATAAACCCAACACACTACAAGCTTCTTAAATTACCTATCCATCCCTAGTGCTACACTTTTCATCCTAAGGGTTTTATCTTAGTTTAGGTCCTCCTCAAGAATATTTAGTTAACCATTATTCAAGTTGAGCATCTTCCTCCATAGGTTGTTAGCCTGTAGTTTTTAAACCTTGTCAAAGTCGATCCTATTTTTCTGCAAGTCCATAGCTGTAATTTGGTCAACCTCCCTGAAGTTAATTGATGTCCACCACACTCCGCAGGTTCCTAGGATACCGTTCTATCCCTACAAGAGTTGATCACATTCCTCTTCTAGGACTTCATCAACAATGATCTTCCAATAATCAATCTTCCACTGATTGATTGTCAAAATATCTATTTTCTCTGGAGCACTGTAATACTTTATTAGTTAAGTATTTATTCAGATTTGTTATAACATGCTTATTTTAAATTTTGCCTGCGTAAAGGATTTCTTTAGGCTTATAAGTCTTCAGTCTAAAAGCAAAAAAGAACCCATTGAGAGACAAACCCCCCTTTCTCTCTAAATTACCTGAACCATTGGTCAGTGGCTACCGGGACAATTGATTGAACCTGTTTGACCGGCCTCTTTGTCAAAACTTGGCACTTGGGATCACAAGAAATCGTTTGCAATCGTGCCACATGGCATTGGCATACTTGCTACACTTTTCCAGCCAACAGGATGTAAAAAAGAATAATATCAACCAATTACATTTTAAACTGAGCCTTGTTTGACTAAACACTTAATTTTGTTATTAGTACCAAGTTTGGTGGTGTTTTGTGGTTTGAATTGCAAAACAGCAAAGGTAGAGTGTATAACTACACAAAATACCTTCATGGAATGGTAGTAAGATGGCCCTCAATCATAAATGAAAGGTCTGAAAAAGAATTTGCGACTATCATTATTTGACAATTTTCTTTTCCACCATGAGTGAGAATTTGGTTACAAACATTGGATGATAACCACAACAGTCAGAGATTCTCCACATTCCAGCTTACAACCTGACACCAAGAAAGAAGCCTCAATGAGATAAATAGATTGAAGTGAATAAAAAATCAATTTGGATGTGGACATGGAACCCAAATTCCAAGTTTTTCAAAAAATGGGCATGGCCAAAAAGTTTGTATATGATGTAAATTTACAGATAGGCTAACAAAATATGTTAGCAGAGGAAGGACGCACCTTACATGAACATTTGTGGGCGGCTACGAGAGAGCTGAGGCCGCTTCATCGGTGAAAGTATGAGATTTCGTAAAGTCATGGAGGGGTTACTAACTCCAGCTCCGAAAATAGAGCGAGCACCAGTCTTGCCACCAGCATCACCAGGAACTGGTGCTTGTTTTACTGGTGAGCCACCAGAGAGATCATAGGGGCCAGAGTTGGAGCTCTTCTGTCTTGTCTGAGGCCATACATCCTCCCTTGGTCCTGGAGTTTTAGGAGTAAAAACCGGCCGATCTGCCACAAATAAATCAACTGGTTTTTGGAAGAGCTTAACAAAATGGAGTTTACTGCACTCAGTTCAGTATCACAAGGGAACCAAAAGACACAGAAACATTGATGTTGAAATATATTAAGTATATTAACTCTAACCTCTCCTACAACCTTAGGGTTTTAGGAGAGAAGGTTAATTGCTTTATTTAAGATGGTATCAGAGCAGGTTTTAGGTCGCGAGTTCAAATCTCCTGTCCAGGAGTGTCCCTCCTGAGGCGGAGTTTAGAAATATATCAAGTTTATTAACTCTAACCTCTCCTACAACCTTAGGGTTTTAGGATTGCTTTATTTAAGAATGGATGAACACAGATCACCACTGTTAAAATTCAAGAACACTTTCTATAAATTAGAAACATTATTTTTCCTGTGCATAGAATTGCCTTCTCATTTTTATTTTTTTATTATTATTTTTTTTTATAGAAGAATTCTTTTCAAGTATTATAAAAGAAGGGGTTACCTTGTCTAAGGGGATCCCTGTTATCCATCATATTAGCTGGGCTTGAGAACAAGTCAGGTTCAGCTCTTGGGAAGAAATTTCTGGCAGGATGGATGGCTGATCGCTTCATTGACTCATACTCACTTCTCAGTTGATCGTACATCTCATCGAGTTTTCTCTTCTGCCTGGTATTAGAGAATATTGTATCACTGTTACAATCGCCAAACCATACAAACAAAGGAGGAAGAAAAGAGTAAGAATTAGAAGGTTGAGATACTCATGGTGAGATTGACCTGGCCTTCTCAGAAAATTTTTCTTGGAGCTCTTGTTTATCCTTGGATAAACTCCCAATCTCTTGCTCCATCATTTGGCACCTCTTGGCCATTTTCTGGTATGCAGTATGCACCTGCTCCAGTTTTTCAGTGAACTTTTCTTGCATTACCTCACATTTCTGCCGGCACTGAGCTACTATTTTATTCATCTTGTATTGCATGTCCAGTTCCTTCTGCCCAATGAAGAACATAATGCTTCGGTATGCACTCTTCATCACTGTTTTGGTTCAAGGAAGATGCATGGTCCAACATTTACATTAAATTTTCCTCCACCCCAACCCACCCACCAATTCTCACCCATTCAGTTTAGTCACTCTCCTTGAAGGAGGAAGACAAGTATGATCATTACATCATACACCTGAAAGTTTTATATATATATATATATAAGATCTCCCTATGTCTGTGGGGATTTCCATATGGGAAACAATATTGGAATGAATACAGCAGAAAACAAAGGATACAAATCTGTGGAGAAATTCCAGCCATGGCCATCTACATAAGAAATGTAATGAAAGTCAGAATCAAGTTAATAAAAAATAATGAAAAAAGACAGAAAGAAGTTCAATGCAAATGGAGGTGTGCTTTCTTACATTTATCCATTCATCGTTGGGATTGATGTCCACAGGTTTCATAAGGCTGATGATTATAGAAACATAATGCATAAATTAAGTGGTAATCAAACATTACACTACTGTATAAAAGCGGAAAAAACAAAAAAAAAAAACTTGGCTGTGCTGCAATAGTGGCTGAAACTGGTCAACAATTAAATTGCTGAAGGTAAAGGATCCATATACATCCGGGTAAGATCTTTTGTTAATTATAGATTTTCAGAGAGTTGTTTTCGGAAGAAAAAGTGAACCTTTGCTGCTATATAGGGGCAGAGTAGGGACTAACAATCATAAATCATTGTTCCAATGGTAGCTAGTAGCTACTCTTATATGCGAAATCAAAATCAAAATCAAATATTTCATGTCTCGTTCAACACTACTTTAAGAATAAAAAACTGATCAGAGAATTCTGGGCTGAATCCAAGCCATTCAAGCGTCAAATACCTTTTAGAGAGCACTTGATCACAAATGGGGCATGCTGCATCGTTACTGAGGATCTTGCTTGCATCTTCATTACCTTTTTCTCTTATTAAAGAAACCTTTTGCAAGAATACATGTTTCCTCAACTTCTACATGCAAATATATACTCTTTAAACAGTGTACATGGCAGAGCAATTTAATCATATCACAGGATACACAAGAGGTGGCCGCAGGTGGTTGATATGGCACGCCCTTCCAGTTCTCGCCAGCATGCGTTGCACCTCATTTCAGCCAACAGAAATGGTCTTCACAACCATCAAAACATGAAAATAATCCATGCCGATAAATGTTGTTGTTCCACTGTGTAGATTCCAAAATAGGTTAGAAGTGGGAAAAAACTCTGCTCTGGGAAAATAAAACGCTCTTGAATTTTCCTACGCTCAGGCTAGGTGATAGGAAACACCACACTACATTAACGTCTCATATTACTCCATTACTTGGGTCAATGGCCGATAGAAATCAAATAGGTCATATGTTAGAGTGATCAATCACTCTAGAAGATAGAATAAAGATACATAAAAAAAAAAATTTAAATAAATAAAATAAAAAAACACCAAAAGTTAATATGTCAAATGAACAATGTATACACTTGAAGCTAGAGTTTTCAGCTTGCATTGTCTCTAACCACGAAAAAGAAATAGAGAAAAGCAGAGAGAGAGAGAGAGAGAGAGTAGGCTTGTGATTGCGGATGTACAGGGTAATTGCCAAGTAAAACTGAATTTTATCTCACTAGAACAAACGATTCGGAAAATCAGCTTCAGAAGAGGAACTTGCAGATTAAAAAGCCTTAAGAATGAATGCAGCACGCAAAATTACAGGACTACACGTGGATGTGGAGAAAGTATTAAAATATATTGTTACATCACTTTTGCCCGTTGAAGTTCGACCATGAACAACCAGAAAAGCCAAGATTCAGGCAGGTATCATAAAAAGAAAGGAAAATGCTTGAAAATAGGATCCTTGGTTTAAAATCAATTAAAATCCACCGAAAAGCTTACAGTTCGTGTTTTCTCTGCCAAATTTTCAGAAAATGCTCTGAAATTTCAGAGAGAAAGTGTAGGAAATTCAGAGTTTACTGAATTGCGGCCGAGATCTAGGGAAAGCAAGAAGGAAAAAAAAAGAGTGAAAAATAGTTCAAAATTAGGATTGAACGTCGAAATTCGATAGAAAATTTCCAGAGAAAGTGACTTTTGAGAAAGAGAAGGCGTTCAGAACACAAGTTACAAAAATGAGGTAAGATCGGAGGAAACCGAAAATGAAAAACAATTTTCCTATTGAAGAACGAGGGAAAACAATGACAAACATTAGAATTATTCGAATTAAATTTTACAAATAGCAGCAGATTTCTTGCAAATATTAGAATCGTACCTTCGAAGATCGTTAGAGATCAACCAGAAAACCTGAAAATCTAGCTCTTTCTGTCACGAAACTCGGATCGAACCTATTCGAAAAAGTTCAAAGACACGACTGAAACTCTGGATAAAGAAGCCGCTCCGAATGCTCTAAATCTTCTCTCCCTCCTTCGTCTTCTCCACCTCCTCTCTTCCCTGACCGATCCAAAATATCAAATTAAGGATTGGCGGTAAACCATTTTATAGTGAGCCGTGGACACAGATTGACCAATCGTCTCCCGCCAAGTGGATAGCAGCATGAGTACCGCGTGTATTGAATTCAAATCAGAGTCTTTAGAGTAAAAAACAGCTGAAGCTATACGAATTGACACGTGATCGTGTAACGCTATTTTGGTCCATGGAAAAGACCATTATCACCAATGGAATGACAGAATAACCCTCAAGTCAACTGCCACGTATAAAAAAAGTTAAGTTGCACTGGTTTGGTGCTGCAAAGTTAAAATTAAGTGGACAAAAGCTTGTTAGCAGGACCGCAAACAGACCGAATTTGGAACAGATATTCATATCCTATCCTGAATCTAACGGATATTATAAAACTATATATATATTTTAAACACTTAAATATTTTGGATAAAAACAAGGCAATTCCATAGATGTTGTCACCATTGTGAGTGCGGTCTTCCCTAACTCATGTCTATCATTGCCAAAATCTCTGATGTCGTATGGACTAGCAACAATATCGGTTGACGCAAAACACCGTCTCTTCTCTAATGTAGTGAGTGTGAACTTTTGTTGTTGTGACATAGTTGTGGTAGTACTTGTGGATGCTGCCATGGACCGAGAGAGAACGATTATAAAGTAAAGAGTTTATATATATATTTAGGATTTTAATTATTAGGTTATTTAAGATTGTTGGATTAGTTTTAAATCGAAATGTTTATTCTATATATTGTTATATTTAAACGAAATGAATATTTAACAGAACAGATCAATATATATCTGCATCATATCCGATATAAGTGGATGTTTTTATAAATAGAGTAGATAAGCTTATTTCATATTAGATGCAGACTCTCCTACATATCTTGCAGCCCTACTTGTTGGTTCCACTTCAACAGATTTTTTTTCAATAAAAAAAAAAAAAAAAGTAGAAGAAAAACCCCCCAAAAAATAAAAATTATCATGATCCCATGAAGAAGCTTCCACTTCGAAAAGTTTAACCTAATCTAGATTCCTCCTTTTTTAGGGAGGGGGGTGGAGCTTCACTTGGACTGCTGACTGCCACGTCATTGTGTGGGACTCACAACATAGGTGGGAGAGCAGATGTGGGCAAATATACCATAAATCATTATCCAGTGTTGGCCCCATAATAACAGGTGCTGGGATTGAACCCATGACCTCTCTCATTGAGTGCCAATGTGGGAACCACCAAGAAAAATGAGAATTGACCAACTCTAGTTGTTATTATCGACTCAATATACCTAAGAAATCCCCCAAGGTAAAAGGTTCCAATCTCATATTGCCATGGTGCAAATTATTATAGTTTTACGATCATTTGTAGTATTTATTTTATCAGAAGAGTTAAATAAGTTATTTTCTCACAAATCAAGTTTACTTGATTATCTTCTCTTCAAAATATCAAGAACGCAATTGTTTGAGATTCTTTGACCTTAATCTAAATTCAGAAACATAGATCAAGTTTTTTAACCTTGTATTATTATGGTAAACTATAACAACATAAGGTGGAATCACTTGACCCAATTTTTACATAATTTTTTGAGGCCATCCATAGTGAACATTCATCATAATGGTTAAAGAAATTATTTTCTTTTAAATTGAAACTCATCACCTGAATTTTTTTTCTTAATAATATATATAAAGGATGATTCTTGCAATTAATCTGGTCTTTTTCTGAATTAGGAAGCCTGGATCTCTCAAATTATATCTCTTAATGACCTTAGCTAGCAGTCTTAAGACAAAACCAGAAAAACCTGATTCTGTACTAAAATAACTATTTAACATCCTCAAGCCTTAGTGTTGGATCTATCTCATAGATCCAGAGCACCTTAACAACTTGAATGGTGATTAAAACACCTCCCATCAGTGATATTTTGGTTATTTTAAAAATAATATAAATGCAATTATCCACTATTTAAAAAATTAAGCAAAAGTGCTTGAAGGTCCCTTATACAAGTAATCTTTCGAAACTCAAAATCCTTCATATATCTTGCTAAGAAAGATCCGTCACACAAAATTCAAAGATTACTATTCATCATTTAAATTTAATAGGCCTTACAAATAATGATTCCCACTGCAGAACAGTCAGTTCGGATCATCTCCTGTAAACAAATAATTGTGTGGCTTCAGGAGAAGTACACATACTCCAAAAAATGTAGTGATTTTCCCTTAAAATTTTGGTGCATTAATAGAATTATCCCATCTGATATGGTTTTGAAGGCCATCCACTGTTGCATTATCAACTTTTAGACTCGTAACATTAGATGGTTCACTTACCTAAGTTAGCAATTCCCTTAATAAACCATGATTATGACCGTTACAGCCATGACCTTGACCTCTTATGATCTTGATCTTGATGATAGGCCACGATTATGTATTAAGTGGGAATGTTTTTTGGAATGATCACACAATTGATTTTAACTGTTGGATTTTATTGGCACCTAAACCTGGTTGTTTTGCCGCCTTACTGAATTTCAAAAAAATTCAATCTCATGACATACTACAAAATATTAACAGTATTTCTAACTAAGATCTGCTAAGATAAAAGAGAGACTGGAAACATGCTAAAATAATCTTAGAAGATGAAGGCTCTCTTTGGATAAGATTGAGGAGTATGAAATGTTTCTTGAGTATCTAGAAGGTATTTTGATATAATTCTTGGATTTGTGACATATTGCACAATCTTAGTCATTCATTGAATATTGGATATTTATAACGCAAAGGGCAAAATTATCATTTTACGTCACCATTTGAAAATTGCAAGTCAAAAGCAGGGGTATTTCTGTCTTTTTACAGTGAATATGAAAAGACATATTCTTTTGCAATGACGGTTCGAAAACCTCCCCTCACGAAGAACTGTGGCAAGATTTTTGAATGGGCAATTATTGGTATGCAAAAAATTATGTAATTACAAAATCACCCCTATCATGAAGGATGAATAGGTTATCGCAAAAGAAGGTCAAAATTAAGGATTTGTGAAAGTTTAGCTAATTCGCAATTGATGAATAGTACCTCACAAAGGATATGAAGCTTGTGAAAGATGATACACTGCAATGACACGTGGCTCACAAAGAATGGTCAAATACTCTCATAAAATCATTAACTCATGAAGGGATCACGTTTTGCAAAGACAAGTGTATCACGATGAATTGTATCAGAATCACAAAATCATTATTTAAAGCGGTATAAATCCTGACGAATTGCAATGGAAAGTGTTTTGACTCTAAAAATACCCAAAAACTGAATGGAAAGTCTTACCTACACAAGACTTCTCAATGCATACAAATCGCGAAATATGTGCAAGATTCATGCTAAATAGAAAACTTACTTTAAATAAAACTTTTATCATATTTGCAAAATCCTACATATTAAGAGATTAGATAGAAATAAAATTCGATTCTCACTCAGTTAAGAAGTTGGACAAATATGTAAAGTTTCCTCAACACCAATCAAACATTGCCACATCTTTAACATTTATGTAAAAACAACATTGATGCTTTAAAAGCCCAATCAATGGGTTGAGAATTTCACTTGATCGAACACTAAAATAGGCTCTTCATCTATCAGGGATTGAATGAACCCTAAAATCCCTAAAATTTATTCTAAAATTGATTCTTTATCAATTACGATTTGAATGAGTCCTAAAATCCCTAACGAAATCTCTCAAAATTGAATAGAGCTTAAAATCCTTAAAATAAGACCCTAAAATCATTCAACACCAAAAAAATAAATGAAAAAAAAATGATTCATACCCAAAATTAGTCGACGACACCACTTCAAGAGAAAAAGAAAATGGTTGGCGACACAACTTAGATAGAGAAGAGTTGTCGGCGCTTAGAGAGAGAAAGAGAGTGCGTTGTTGATGACAGAGCTTTTAAAAAGAAATGTGATTTGTTATTGGACAGAGGTAGAAAGGAAGAAGGTAGTGTGGGACGAAAAGGCGATTATTACTTTATTAAGGACATTTTGGGATTTAAAAAATATTTTATTTAAAAAAATGGTTTTAAATGATGGGTACTATGATAAAATCATATTACAACTAACTTTTGTAACCAAAATATTTTTAACAGGGTTTTCGGTATTATTAATAGTCAAGGGAAGAAATTGTATATTGTTAGATAATATAAGGGGTTATTCTGTAGTTTACCCTTATTTTAATCCTACACATCCCTTTTTATGTACTACTTTTTCGTTTGAAAACCATGTTATGGATTTATCGGAACACCCAACTTTGTATAAGACACGGGGGACAGACATTTGCTCCTTTTGAAATCCCTATGCAATCCGAACAGTCCAAAGCCACAATGTTGATTATTTCCAGTCTTAAGATTAGATTTTCAAACTTCTGTCAAATCACATCCACAATTGTGGCTGTTATATGACCGTTCACTGTAGAGGGATTTCCTCTCCGCTGCACGTCATATGGGCGTCGGGCGCGTGTGTACGGACACGACGTACGATTACAAGCTTGGACCAAGCCAACCACCCTGAGGATTTGGTAGGAACACCTGTGGTCTATCTAAGGTAATACTGATATTATGGGTGGACACATCATCACTTTTAAGTGAAACTCATCCCAAAAAAAAGGAACACACTTTTTCTGCGCTGATGTGTCTACCCATGATGTCAGTTTACCTTAGGCTCACTTTAGGATGCACCAAATCCGAGGCTAGCCAACGACTGTCGGTTAAGTCAAATTTATGAATACGAAACTACCCCTAACTCTTTTAAAACCTTATGGGTCAGAGGGATTGGTGCCACTGTCGACTTGACTTCATCTCATCTGGTGCTTTCAATTCTGAAACCGTAGCTGGAGATCTGAAGCTTAGGGTTTCGTTCTGTTTAGGGTTTTCTGATAGAGGGTATTGGATTTGGATTGTAGTATTGATTTGGTGAGTTTTGGAAGTGAGGAACGGGAGAGGATGAAGATCCAGTGCAATTCGTGTGAGGCAGCAGAGGCGAGCGTTCTGTGCTGCGCAGATGAGGCTGCCCTGTGTTGGGCTTGTGATGAGAAGGTTCATGCAGCCAACAAGCTTGCCAGCAAGCATCAGAGGGTTCCGCTGTCGAATTCGTCGTCTCAGATGCCTAAATGCGATATCTGTAAGGTGAGAACTGCGAGGTTGAGAATCTGAAATGGGTTTGTTGGGAATTCTTTTATTTAGTTATATTGTTTTAGTGGGTATTGGGATTGTGTTATTCTGATGTAGTTTTTGTTCAATACATCTTTATATATGTTTTTGTTGCGAGAGGGAAGTTGTGGATGGATTGATGATGCAGCTCTCTTTTCCTCTTTGTTTATTTGTATCTCTGTTTTTTGAAATGGAAGGTAAAAGAATTGGATTTCTGGTGTTGAAATGTTTATCTGATTAATTTGAATGAATCATCCTTAAAATTCAGAGTTCTATTTATTTATGATTGATGAAGGGGATCCTGTGACAGATTTGATGAAATAGTTTTTTTTTTTTTATTATTTTTTTTTAAGTTTTTTTGGGTGGTTTAATGTGTGATAGATGATATACTGACCTTGGAAGTTAGATTGACTGCTGAAATAAGTCTGGCTTATTCGATGAGTCCTGGGTTTCTAAGAGAGCTATTTTATTTTGTGAAACATATCTTGGGAAGGTTTCGGACTCTGCCAATTTACTGATTTTTTAATTAAGATTTAATTTGGAAACATCTTTAGAAATTACAGTTTTGTGTAGCCTTCGGGCTGTGTGGTTTTGCTGTTGGGATAAGGCTGTTTGTTGTTGTTGTT
>JAOXJP010051575.1:0-30288 GCA_025762735.1 Platanus orientalis
GTCTGTGTGCATGATTTGCACACAGATTTTGTGCACATGAAATCTGGGTTTGTGGGCATACTGTCTGACAAGACCCGTGAACTTGACATAAACCCAACATGAAACAACCGGGTTAGGGTTGACTGTAAATGGGTTTGGGGTCAAAGTGGGTCAACCCTCTTTGACACGATTAATAAATGGGTCGGGTTTGGGTTGGGTTGAGATGACATGAATTTGACCTGCCAACATGAATTACCACATAACCCCATAAACCCAACACGATTTAGCAGGTTAGGGTTGACTGAAACTGGTTTTGGATCAAAGCAGCTCGAATTGCTTTCACATGATTAATAAATGGGTCGGGTTAGGGTTAAGATTGAACCATATAGTCATAAACCCTTATTTCCACATGACACAAACTCAACCCGCCAAAATGAATTGCCACCAATTGGGATGGAGGGTTACTGAGGCCGTATCATAACACTCCCCACCTGCAGCCCTAACCCGACCCATTTATTAATCCTGTCAAAGCAGGTCGAGATGCTTTGACCCAAAACCCGTTTACAGTCAACCCTAACCAGCTTATTTTGTGTTGGGTTTATGTCGGGTTTATGGGTTATATGGTAATTCATATTGGCGGGTCAGATTTGTGTCATCTCAACCCAACCCAACCTGACCCAATTATTAAACATGTCAAAGAGGGTCAACCCATTTACCCAAAACCAGTTTACAGTCAACCCTAACCGGGTTGTTTAGTATTGGGTTCATGTTAGGTTCACAGGTCATGTCAAACATTACACCCGTAAGCCCGGATTTCATGTGCATGAAATCTGTGTACAAATTGTGCACACAGACCAAGGGGTGGACATATCAGTGCCGAAAAGTGATTTACACTTTTTAAGGCCCACTTATCATTTTTCAGTGCTGATGTGTCCACCCCTTGGTCCGTGGACACGATTTGTACATGAATTTGGTGCACACATAATCCGGTGCATACGCTCTAGTGTTTTAAAAAAAGGGAAGGGTGATTTTGCAAGCGAAAAGGGGGATGGGTTTACCTACTTTAAAATATGGGAGAGGGGTTGTTTTGCAAAATAAAAGGGGGCGATATCCTCTGTGCTGCCCCCCTCAGCAACACCCAGGAGCCAAGACAGAGGGGGGAATCAATTCACTTTTTGGGGGGTGAAGTGACAACTCCAAAAGTGAATTGCTCCCCCCCCCCCGGCCCCTCCCTCTGCCTCGGTACATAGGCCAAATAAAAGGGCCGCGGGGGAGGGGGGGGGGAATGTCGCCTATTGGCCATAGCCAACAAGGCCTGTAGGCCAGCCTACAGACGATCTCAATTGCGAAACTCTAGATACTTTATACCAAAGCGGCAAGATGGTGACCTCGGGGAAAGAAATCGGAAGATGGGGTAGCAAAAGCATTTAGAGGACGCCGAAATCTTACATGTCGCAATTTTCATATTTTGAAAGTTTCCCGGAAGCATTTCTCAGCTTTTTGTTTATAGGGAGGAGTACATTTTTCTAATATTTTGAGTGATTTTTCCCCATTACCACGCTTTATGAAAGTTTACAGAAAGTATTCCCTTCTGGTTTGGAACTTTTATAAATGATTATGCTTCATTAAATTTCCAGGAACATCCTTTGATCCTCCAGAAACAGCATCCCATTTTATTTTATTACTTTTTTACCACCGTTGGTATAATGGTGGGGAAGGGAACACGTTATGAAACCTGATGCTCATCATACTACCACCAAAGCAGTCTGAACCACCAAGATCAGTGAATGATCCTTGGTGTGGGGCACGGCTCATGATTTGATCAATTAGTTTAATGATGGGGACCTGCATATATACATAAGAAGTGTTTCACCCAAAAGATGGACACTTTTGTGCAAACTTGATATTACTTTTGAATTGGTGGACCATTACCCCGTAGTTAGCAAAGGCTGTGAATTAAACCCATTGAACCGCATCTACAACACAATCTCTCGGAAAAAGTGAGGAACTTTAGCTCAATAGCAAAAACAGAAAGATAAATTCAGTTGGGGGAGGGAGGTTAGATGTTTTCATTAAGACTTCTTTGCTTGAATTGCTTCAAGCAGACGCACTTAGTCATGGCTGCTTCAGTTGCAGAGAATCCTGTTTTCAAAGCATCTGAACTTACGAGAAAGATCCGGAATCCAAAGCCTAAAATGATGGATGAGAGGAATTCACAAGAGTGCTTGCATCAACACGAGGCCACGGCAGAAGGGTTTGAAGATAGAGCAAAAGATCTGAAAAAGATCAACCCTGACCTTTGCCTACTTCCGGACCAAAATGGAAGAACTGCTCTTCATGTGGCAGTGTGTAATGGCCAAGTTGGAGTAATTAAAGAGTTGATTAATGCCAAAGCTGAGTCCTCCTGGGTCTTGACTGATGAAGGACAACCAATTCTACATTTGGGCGTTGCGAACAATCAGTTGGAAGCCATTAAATTGTTGGTAGAATTAGTGGACGACGAGGAGTTCCTCAAGACCACGGACAAGGATGGAAACACCGCTCTGCACCTTGCTGTTGTTGAAAGGCACATCGAGGTAAGCATTAATTTATGTGTACACCAATAAGAGTGTCAATCAGCCTGAGCCAAGGTTGGCCCAGCTTAGATCATGCTTGTCACACACGAATCAGGCTCAGGTTTATCGAGAAAAGATGTTTTCTGTCCAGGATTTGTCATCCAGGACACCATGAGGCTTCAAATGCAATAAAATAGATGGGGCTTTGACAAAATTTCGAAGTCTTGCCTATTTTATTGTGGACATATGTTCTGTCCATTTTACTCTATATGAAGCCTCAAGGTGTCCTGGACCGCAAATCCAAGACAGAACATCTATTCTGCATTTTATTTCATGTGAAGCCCCATGGTGCTCTGGACAGAACATTTGTCTTCCAACGACGAAAAAGATGTTCGGCCTAGCTTTTGCCATAATCCAAGATGGTGTCTAGGACACTATGAGGTTTCAAATTGAATAAAATGAGTGGGGCTTTGATAATATTTTAAAGTCCGGTCCACTTTACTTCATGTAAAGCCCCATCATGTCTTGGATAGAGCATCTGTTCTCCCACAACCAAAAAGATGTTTTGGACACCATCACAGACAGAACATTTGTCCTATTATGAGTAATGTACAATGAAATCGGAAAATGTTATTTTTGTTGGAGTTAAAAGTGTAAAAAGATAATAGTAAATAATAATTAAAAAAATAGGTATGAAAAAAAATGCACTAAATTCAAGAAAAAAGATGTACTGTCACACCCTGACAAAGGTGTGTGGCTCCAAACACTTTTCTGTGGGGTTTACACCCCGGGCAACGCTCCAGATTCTGTGCAATCAAAATCTGTGCACAATTCATGTTCAGACACATGTGACCACTCATATCAGCATTGAAAAGTGATAAACACGCATCTCAAAAATTAAATACAAAAAAAACTATTAAATCTATCATTAGTCAGCCTATACATGTCATTTTTGTCAAAAGTCTCACAAATGCCAACATTGTTTTAACTCTATGTTTGGAATTTTATATAAACTTATATTATTTAAATCAAATACGTTGTTAAAATAGGAACAGGTTTGTTTTGTGGTATGTGTGTGAGCCTAACCTAGTTCCATACATGTTCTCTTAACTAAACGAGTTCAGTTAGAGGTTCAGGCTTGGATCATTTACAATCCAACCGTCCAAAATACAGGCTCACTTCTTGAGTTACTAATTCAATTTTCTTTGTTTGGCCCGGATTGTGGATTAATCACCCTTAGTGTAATTTTAATTTGATTTGGGTGACAATCTACTCTATTGGCTGGATCTCAGCACTTGACTTTTTGATTTGATTAATTTGTGCCATATTGCGACTGTTGCAACTATGAGCTAGGTTGTATCCATTGCCCATTGTGTGTTCGATCAGGTCCAACATAAGAACTTTTGTAAGTCCACATCACTTGATCGAAAAGTTGACACTGCTTGGGTACAATGTGCAGATCATTAGGTTCTTGGTAAATTGTCCTGACCTGGATGTCAATGCCACGAACGGGAAAGGTGATACCGCCCTAGATGTTTTGATGCAAAATGCATCAACATCATGTGACGATGAAATTATGGAAATCCTTCAAGGTGCTGGGTCGAAAATCAGAGATTTGCCTGGATCTGAACATCTTCAGATTTCAGCTAACCACGAACCGGCCACATCTGAGCAATCACCACCTCGGCAACAGAGCAAGATGACAATCAGTGGTGATTGGGAAGAAAAACGTGTGAAATTAATGATGGTGGTAGCCATACTGACTGCAACATTGACATTCGAAGCTGCACGTAACCCTCCCAATGCTAATCGCACCTTTCATACAGAAAGGCACCATGACAGAACTGTACCTCGGTGTTTCTGTACTAGCGGCTCTTTCTTCATGGCTATTGATGCAATAGGGTTTCTATCGTCTCTATGCATAATCATTATAATCATTCGAGAACCTGGGATGCGAATGCTTATGGGGATGATGATGATTGCTATCTTTTCAATGATTGTAGTTTTCACCTGTTACAGTGCATCGCATCTCTTTGCGCAAGTTGCTGTTGGGCTTTGGTTTGGATGTGTACCCCTATTCCTCTTATCATACTTGGTTCTTCCCTTTGGGAAATGGTTGTTGAATAAGTACTGCATAATTGACGAGAGACAGGTAGAGGAAGAGGAGGGGATGGCGTGAAGATCCAGTGCCTCTTATTTTTCGTAAATAATCTAGTGGCAATGTTGAATCTCCCTCTTTTGTTTTTTTTTTATTTATACATACCAAATTCACATTTGTGTTTACACCATTTATTGAATAATGTATACCTTCTAGTATGCATATATGATTGTATGGGTATGTACATTCATGTCACATGTAATTATAGTTATGCCTTAGGACCCTCTCTTGCCGGAAGATCTGTATACCAGCACAGGAGATGGACACATATTCCGGAAAAAAGTGAAAATCACACTCCAAAAAGATGATTTTCACTTTTTGAGGGCATGTGTCTGCCTCCTATGTCTTGGGATTGTATCCAGATTTTTAAAGTTCAGAAGATTTTGGTGGTTAACACTTTCCGAAAATTTAACAAACTGAACTGTACATTTTTTATTTTGCTTATTATTTTGACACATGTCAGCCATTGAAATCTTCTGAACGATATCTGAACTTTAACATTCTGGAGAGAATCTTGGGGGAGATGTGGACTTCCCAGGTGCCTTAAATTGTTCCCAACTGTCTACCAGGTGACACAACATTATTGGAGGGAAAAAGTGAATTACAATCTTTGAAAAATGGTTTTCACTTTTTCCCACCAGTCGTGTTGTACCACCTGTTAAAGAGGACCTTAACAGGTCCTAAGGTGGCACCGAGAAGATCCTTTCCAAAATGTAGGTGTTGATTGGGCGATGTAGATGTGTAAGGTTAACACGTGTCATACTGCTATGTCGTGTAGGGTGCATTTCAACTCCTACGTTACTTGAGTGGTTGAGATGCCACTACTCAAGAGATGATCATGGTCCACTTTATTTGGATGTTTTTAAAACTTAACATGGACAGCTTTTTATCCTTCCTCGGAGACTGGGGGCTTTAATCGGGACCCATTGGAAGCTATATTGTTGCCTTTGCAGGAGTCGGTCAACATAAGTTTATTATCCACTATGAATTAACGGCTCACAGCCTTGGTTTTGGTAGCCTCATAGTTGAATTTCTCAACTTACCACGAGCTTTGCCACCAACAAGGGAAGGGAATGTAACATTGGAAGGAATGAAACCTTTTTCCATCGATTCATAAAGTGTTCGAGATTCCTTGGTCAGTGGACTTTAAAATTATTTGGCGTGGGGCTAGCCAACTATGAGGTGCAGTCAAAACAGACCGAATATGAAGTGGATATTGGCGTAGCCATATTTTTTTCATTTATTATTATTATTATTTTGCATATATATTCATATTCGATTAAATATCCCACTGACATTTTAAAAGTAGGATTTCGTATCTATTAAATCAGTCAAACACCAAATACATATATGGATATAACTATTTACAAAGGTTTCTTGATAAAACAAACTAATTATAAAGATTTCTTGAAATTCAGGCATTGAACCTAAAATTCAGGTATCAAGCCTATGGGATTTCCATTGCAATGATTCTATAAACTGTAACCTATGCAAAGATACCTATCCTCTAAACCCTAAAAATATTCCTAAATTCCTTGGAATCCTAGACTAGTCTCTGGAGAAAGACTAGGTCCACTGAATGACATTTAAATGTCTAATGCAAATTCAGGCATTGAACATTAAAATTCAGGTGTTGAGACAAAAATTTAGGCGTTGATTTGCAGACCACTTTAATATAACTCACATTAATGACACACATTCCTCATGACAATAATAGTACATATGATAGGAGAAATCACCCTAAAAGGATGAGTAATTGGGGTGTCTAACACCTTCACCAATTACAACAAAATAGTTTACCTTACCCTCTGACAAACAAAACCAATTTAGGAGTTAAAATACTATATTTTAGAGTCTAAACTTTTTTTTCGCCAAAAAAAAAAGTTCATATTCAACTCCATCGGTAAACCCAAGTTGGTAACGATTCCCAAAAATCCTGGCATTAGCCAGTCACATATTCAAATTTTACCTCTCCCATTTTTTTACTATCATTCCCAATAAATCTAAGGGGACTAGAGATGATGTAGCTAGCAAAGTTGGGACAGGAGCCGAGACAACCACATGGGGAGGGGTGAGAGAGGTGCGAGCCTCTAACCCCAATTTCCTTGTGATGCCCACACCTACATACTCTAATGTAGGGATTAAGTCAAACATAGTTCATTAATGAATATTTCTTATCTTTTGAAGTGGGGAATGGAAGAGTGCAATATTCAAAAATGCATTGAAAGTGACTTTTATAATGAAGTGGTGGTAAATGTTCCCCTTGTTTCTTCTTTATTTATTTATTTATTTTATTTTTTTTGAAATGGTGAATAAATTGAGGGTATCTTATATTATGAATGAAATGAGAGCAGCTATTGTGATGAATGAATTTAGAGTAGCTGTTGCAATGACTTGGTCATGAATATTCCCCTTTTTGTAGCAGAGAAAAGGAGTTTAAAAAGAATAAATGTATTTGACAATGACTTTTGTGAAAATCTCTCTTCCTTTTTTTGTTAAAAAAGAGGTTTAATCTATAATGATGAATTGATAATGGTGGATGAACATCTGAACATATTGAATTAGAGTCTTTAAGTTTTTGTGTCGCTTTCAAAATTGCTTGTATGATTGGGTTGATAGATGGGATGGGATTATCATTATGATAGAGTTGAGATCGTAGAACTGAAATTGTGACAGTGGATATTGTAGCAAATTGTTTTTGAAAGTGAGTCAAGATTAGTCATATGATTGTAGGTGAACAATCAAAGGGTTGATGGTTCAAGAAAGAAAAAAGGCCTTCATTCTTGGACCAAAATGGCTGACTAACATTAAATTTTGAATAGGTCATTTTGAGGATTCTAATCAACCAAAGATGGCGTTATGTCAATTCTATAAACAATTGTGATTGTATTCAATATGTGTCTAAAGAGTAGTGTGTTTTGAAAAGAAAGGCTCTGTATTTTGGCTTAAAGTGGTTGGCAAGTAGGACATTATGTCAACATTTTTGGGAATCTTGTTGGTCAAAGATGGCCTCCAATCCATTCTAAGAACAGTAAAGGCACATTTATCACTTGATAGTAAGGAATTGAACACATATTATGGGTTATAAGACAAGTGTACAGGGTAATGTAAGGAATTGAACCATTTGATCATGTGTAAAGGATTAAATTATCATATTATCAGAATATTGAACTAAGGAATTTGGAATGTAATGTAACGATCTGAATCCGGGGCGCATATGGACCCTATATCCAAGTCTAGGCTCGGGTGCTATACACACTATCCTAGACTATATGCATGTGGGTTATTTTTCTATAAGCCGAGGGTAACCAGTCTAAACACCTCTCCAGGTAGTGGAAACTTGGGTCGTAGGAATAGTGACTGGCATAGGTTCCATAGCCTGTTCATGCTGACAAAATAGTAGCAGCATTAACATTGGCCCCTAGCCTAATAGGTATAAATGCCGAAGCACCAGTGGGTATTGAAAAGAAAATAAATAGATATGAGTGCATATGCAATGTGAATCTTTTGTATTCTAGGACTTGTTATAAAGAAATGAAAATTATACATTTTTGCAAACAAATTGTTGAATGTGAATTTGGGTCTTACTAACTAATTTCATTTATCCTAAATTTATGTGAGCATTTTTCTAAACCTATACTTATTGTCTGATAAAGAAATCAATAAACAATCATCATGGTATAGATTCAATGAGTAATAATAATAGTCAAAAAATTGAAAAAATAAGTAGGCAGACACAAGGAAAAAATTTCAACGATGGGAAAGGCATACATGTTTGTAGAGATCAAGTAATGAGTTTCGCAAGCAAAGTCGCAATTCTGTGGACATTGGGGATTTTGCACCCCTCTCCTTTTTTGCGGTTGATATCTAGTGTGGGTGAATAAATGAATGGACTGACATTTGATGGGCATGCTATTTTTTGGTCATCGGGATTCGCATCCCACCCAAAACTCTAAAGGTCTTTAAACTAACACATTTCTAAGGTTCTTAGGAGTTGCCACCAAGTTTTATTGATGGAGTTAGACATTAGTATCCTTTCTTGGGGAAAGAAATTTTAGACTCAAAGGTCTAGCTTGTTAAACTCTTGTATTAGTCTAGTTCACTAGAGACTAGGGTAAGATATTTTATTGTGGCTAGGGAAGGTGTTAGGCACCTCAACACACCCACCATTTTAGGGTGGCTTCTCTCATACACGTATGCTAATACCCATCCTTATGGTGTGAGCTCTTAGATTTTTCATTGCTTGTTTGGCCACCGGTGTCGTGTGATTATTATAACTACACTCAAGACAAAGACTCAATTTGCCTACATACCTAATCATATGTGGTTTAGGGTATCTATGATTTTTTCAGGATTAAGTTGCATGTAGTTTTGGGGGGTTGTGTGTGTGTGTGCAAGTCTCTTTTGTCAATTATGTTTGACTAAGAGAGTGGATTGGTTCAGTTTATTTTAGTTTGTTAGATACTCACATAGTACTCCACGCTGCATGAACATGTAGACAAATTACCAAAGATGGGCCGCACTAAGCATACCAAAATAGTCTTTAAATAGTATATGCGTGAGGCTAGCCTAGCATGGGTACCGAAGGTTTGAGTCAAGGTAATCTGCACAAATTTTCAATCCTTAGCAATGGGTATTTATTTCTCAACATCGCCTTGTACAATTTCCTATGGCCAATGCATAGTCTCATGGTGTCATTGTAACACCAAATTTTGTACCGGGAATTGTTTATTACAAAATTAGTATTACAAATTACCTAACCCTTTGGAGGGGTTAGTTTGTTATTTTATGAGGGGAACTTATAATCTAAACCTTGAAGGTTTGCTAATTACTGCTATTTAGAGGAGCACACCTCTGATTAACTTTGAGTTTCACGACTTGTAATAATAAAGAAGAAATTGCATAAATCAAACAAGTGAAGAGGGAGAGGGAAATATAATCTCTTTATTGAAATAAATATAGATACAAGCTTTTGTTGCTCATGATACCAACGAGCTTCGCATTACCTTGCCATAGTCTTCTTCAACAACAAGCTTCTTTTAGTGCCTTCCTTGAAGTGAGCGTGTAAAGGTAGAATGGACTTGCTACCGTTTCTTAGGAGAGAAAAACTTGTTGTACTTCTACAAAACTTGAAGGAGAAGGTGGATGCAAACCTTACTTGGATCCAAAGAGCAATGCTTGAGAGCAATAATGAAGGATGACCAAAGATCTAAAGAGATGTCTTATTTCATCTATCTTGTAGGTATTTATAGAAGTAAATTTAAGTTTGGGGAGAGTCCTTGAAAGAGAAGAACTTTATCTTATTCACAGCTTCCATGTTGAAGGAGGAGTCTCTCATCCTTATCTTAGACACATCAAGAGTTATCCTTTGCGAGATTGCACTCTTTTTTAGTCTCTTGGGTGTTTAGGGAACCCATAGATGTTGTGGTTATGCAAAACAACCTCCATTGATTCCTTGACGTGTATCTAAACCTGAGAAAGGTACATATCTCCTTTATATTGTTGAGTCACTTCCTTTTACTTATTTTCATGTGCTAATTCTCTTTTTCCATCTGACCAGTTGTAGAAGAAGTCATTGCCAGGCAAGAGTTCATTGAAGTTCCTCCCATGGAACATGGTAAGCTTCATTCTTTATTTGTAAACACATATTATTCATGTATACCAGTACTGATGCTTCCTTTAATTTTTCCAAACAAGATTGTAAGCACTACTGGTATTATCAGGCTCTCATCCAAGATTGCATCGGCATGTGTAATCCAACGGGAGATGCTTGATCTGATGATGACTTTGACACCTTCCTCGCCTGACCTCGTGAGCACATAAGATGAAATATTGGCAGCCCTTGCCAAAGAGGTAGAGGTTCATGTTTGCAATGAAAGGTTCTGGCGAGGCATAGTCATGTTCTTTGAATCTTTGTTAAAGAGGTCAAAGCTAGTGGCGGAACTTGCAGGTATTAAGGGAAATATCGAAGCCCAAGCCAATTTGAATGCTGCGGAGGCTTAAAAGACATCTTTGATAGAAAACCTTGACTGGATCTATGATTCGGTAGTACAGGCTCATACTGCAAATCTTACAGCCGCTCGGGAGGCAAATGAGGCAGAAGGGGCTACCCTTGAGTAGAGAATCGCTGCGGTTTCTTTCACCATAGATCACTTCCATGAAGACTTTGTTGCATGGGGTGATCGAGTGCAGGGTTCCCTTGCTTTTGAGGAAGACTTATGTGAACAAGTTCTTTTGGTTTTCCCAAAAGAATTATGTACCCTTTTGATTAATGGAATAAAATCAAGCTTTTATTACCATTGCTTTAATGTCTTTCTTGTAATTTCTTGCTTTTGATTGAATATATTTTGTTATGCAAAAATAGACATATAGTGTACATGCTTGCACAGGTGTTACAGGGTCTAAATATATTGAACCAACATTATGAGTGTCAATCGTGAGTGTTATGCTAACATTATAAGAGTCATGTGTAGGTTTTGGCACTATAAGGGCCATAAAGGGTTGATATTATGAGAGTCGAGTAAGGTTACCATGATCAGATCCAAAATATGGTTGACATTATAAGAGTCAAATATAGAATCAACATTATAAGAGCCGGGGTATTGTTAACATTATAAGAGTTAATGTTGAGTTGGCATTATAAGACCTGAAAAGGGTTGATGTTGTCAGAGTCAGAAATAAATAAATATGACTTTATAGGAGTCGATAATGACATTATTAGAGTCAAATATAGGTAAATGAGGCCGTATGGGTATTTGCCATATAAGTGTGTTGACATGCCTTTTTAGGGAATAATGCAATGGCGCATCCCTGGGGCAGCGTTAGTGACATCACTTTGACAGTGGACTTAAAACGTCATGTCAAAGAGATGCATCATCCAGTAATGCTTTATGCTATGCTTGTTAGGCAGGTTGTTTCCATGAGTTGGGTTTGAACCGTCATGATAAATCAGATGTGTTGCTTGCCATCTTCTCTTTTAGCACATCCATTCAAGAGGGTTGCAACTGTTTGTGTGTTTATAAATAAGAGGAATGCCCTCACAATTCCACCATTCTTTATGAATTCTAACGGTTGTGTTGGTAAGGGGTTTCTCATTCAAGATTTATACAAAGAGGATCTTTAACCAAGAATACTAAACTCCCTTCTTGTCTTTTATTGTGTAGGATATGGCTCCCAAGAGAAGATCTGATAGCACTTTCGAACGAGGTGAGTCGTTTTCCACACCAAGGTCTCGTATATGAGGCAAAGTGAAGATGTCCCTACTCCTGTAAGGGAGGTAGATCCTATGTTTTTATTTGACCGTGGTATGTAACATGCTCTGTACTTATATATTCTTTTGTCATTTATGCCTTTAACCATTATAACTTCACTGGCATGTCTTACAAATCTAGTGATGGACCCTACTCCTGATGAGGTCTAGGGGCTAGTGAAGAAGGCCCATAGGGAATGAAACACATTGATTTGTAATTCGGTTGCCCTAACTCTCGAGGATGTTGATCTTTGTACCATCCATGAGGAAATTATGAACACCTTATACCGCATAGAGGTGCGTATATATAACTCAAAATTTAGGAGCACTGTAGAGTGTATCCTAGATGCTTTGTCTGAGTTAGGTGAAGTGATGGACATCATGATGCTAAAAGGGCTAGAAGAAGTTATCCACTTACACCTTAGGAAAGAAGATATTCGTTTGATTGACCTAACGTCCCAACAGACTCATGTCTTGGACGAGGTCACTCCACTGTTGCATGATGCAAATGACTTGATGGCTCAAATGAAGGCATTGAAGAGGCGCTACAACAGAGCAATGAACCTCTTGGAAGCCTAAAATAGGTTTTTGGATCATACTATTAAGTCCATTCGTTGCACCATATATGTAATGGATCACTACAAAGGCGATTTGATGAGTCGAGAGAACGCTTGATGCCATGGGCTTTCTGCAAAGACTATATGAATTAAACACGGCGTAGCTTGATGTGAATGCGATGCACAATGCGGTGGAGGTGAATACGGAGGTGTTTCCTTTGCTTCTCATGAAGTTGCTTGAATTTACCCATCTTGAGGCTGAGACGCGCCAAAGGAGCCTGAAAATGCACTGCAACATGGTCCTGGGTGCCCATTGTTGTAATTGGGCCAATTTAAATCGTTGTAATGGGTTGTGTAAATGGCCACTTTATGAATAAATTTTCTTTTAATTAATTTGTATATTCTTTAATATGTTTGTCCATGCACTTATTTTGTTTGATTCCACATCCCCCCACGAGAAATGTATCATGTAATAGAAAAACGTAATGATACGGTTCTCATGGAAAAGAACAGGATGTTGGTTGTGGTGGGGCTGCATCTGTCTTAGTTTTGGTAGACTGCCCACATATCCTAGAATAGGATTAAGCCAAGTCATAGTTCAATTGTGAGATTTTGGGTATATTTGTCCCATTTTTTCCCTTAGGATCTCTTAAGCTAAGACTGGGTTTTCGCCTAATTTTGCATTCCACTGCCATTGCTGGTTTTCATTGAGATCGATGATTTTCTCTCCTTTTTTTTAGAGATTATGGTTGCATCTGAGGTATTGAGAACTCGAACTACCTACGTAGCTATAATAATAGGATCAAACCGATGTAGTTCCCTAAAGCAAATGCTACTTTAAGGATAGTACTTCTTTAGGAATCGAGCGTTTGTAATTGGGAGGATTTGATTGCCTTCGATGTCCCAGAGGTGGTAGGCGCCATAAGGATATGCTTTCTCAATGACATATGTGTCATCCCATCTAGCAGTAAACTTCCCTTCCTTGCATTTGTTTGGGTCAAGCGAAGATCGTGCAATAAGAACAAGGTCACCCTTAGTGAAGGAATGAAATTTTACTTTCTTGTTGTAGGCTCGAGCCATGCGGGCTTGGTATAATTTCAGGTTTTGTTGTGAATAGAGTCTAGATTCGTCTAGGTTCTCAAGTTCAGATAAGCAAATCTTGATGGCTTCCACTTTAGTGAGGCCTTCTTGGATTGCAACTTATAGTGAAGGTACTTGAACTTCCATTGGTAGAATCACTTATACGTTGAACACAAGGGAGTATGGAGTTGCCTGTGTTGGGGTGAAAAATGCAGTTTGGTGTGCCCATAGAGCCTTTGGGAGGTGTTCATGCCAATCTTTCGTATGTCTGGCGACCATTATCTTCATGATTTTGCAAAGGGTTTTATTAAAAGCTTTTGCGAGACCATTGACCTATGGATTGTATCGTGAATAATGTTCTAATTTCACCTTATATTTGAGCATAAGTCAATATACTTATGAATTGATGAAGGGCTTCCCATTCTCAGTAATGATGTGGTCGAATGCCAAACCTATATATTATGTGTGTTTTGATGAACCAGACAATGTCGGAGGCCTTAACCTCTCATAGTGCAGCCACCTCGGCCCACTTGGAGAAGTAATCAATAATGACAAAAATGTAACGATGCCCGTTAACAGATGCTGGATTTATTGGTCCGACGATATCCATACCCCATTTAGAGAGTGGCTAGGAACATGAAGTGGTATGCAACAGTTATCCAAGCAAGTGACCATAGTCACTATGTAGCTGACAGACGTGGCACCGCTTGACATATTCAATACAATCGACAACCATTGTTGGCCAATAATATTGTAGACATTTTAGTTGATGTTGGAGCTTTGACCCACTTTGATGTCCGCCACATACACCTGAATGCACTTCGTCCATTACATTAGCTGCTTCCTTAACAAAGAGACAACATAGTAATAATCCATCTAAGAAATGCCTATATAATTGGCCATCTTGTAGCATAAACTGCGGAGCCTGTTAGTGCATCTCAGCAAGTTTGACTAGATCTGCAAGTTCATTTTTATCTAGAAAATGGAGGATCATGGGTGCATGCCAATCTTCGTCAATCGATTTAGTCACTGTGGCCTCTAATAGCTGTTCTTAGATACTATAGAGCTCAATATCACAAACGAGTGGATCATCCTCTTCTTCAATATCAGAGAGTAGTGGTATGACACATCTCTCACCAATGTAAATGGTGAGATAATCATCCCGTGGGTGTGTTAGGGATGCTGCCAGACTAGCAAGAGCATCGACTTGACCATTGAATTCACACTTGATATGCTATATTTTTAGATGCCAGAAGAGCTTAGCCAAGTCTTTTGCCCTTTTAAAATATAGTGTAAGGCTTGGCTTCTTGATGCGGTAAAGACCGTTCATTTGATGGATGACCAACTTTGAATCATGGTAGATGATAAGATCATCAATGGGTATTTTAAGGGCTGGTTTAAATCCTGTAATGAGAGCCTCATACTTTGTTTCATTGTTTGAGCATCCACTGCTTAGGGTAAGCAAATGCATGATTACCCCATTGTCTAGAGTTATGAAGATAATCCCAATGCCTGCAGACTTATCTGTATTATCCCCTAGGGTAGTTTTCAGCCCCTGGGAAGCACCGTCAAAGTACATTTCCTATTCCTTATTGACATTAATCTGCATGACTTCTTCATTAGGGAGGTTGAGCTGTAATGGAGAATCATCTAGAAATGATGGTTGGCAAGGAAGTCGGCCAAAGCTTTCCCTTTCATAACCCATTGTGGGATGTAATGGATATCAAATTCAAATAAAAACACAGTCCATTTGGTGAGCCATCCACTAACGGAAGGATGACTCATGATATATTTCAAAGGATCAACTTTGGAAATAAGATGTACTATGGTAGTGAGTAGGTAATGTCGTATCTTCTATAAAGCAATGACCAGGGCCAAGTAGATCTTCTTAATAGTGGAGTAGTTTAATTTTGCATCCACCACTGTCCAACTTAGGTAGTATAGAGCGTGCTCCTTCCCCTATTCATTGTGTTGGGCGAGAAGCGAACCAAGTGAAGTGTCCATAACTACAATGTATAGCAAGAGTGGTTAGCCAGACATAGGGCTCATGAGAACTGGTAGGTCCAGCTTGTAAGACCTGATGTTGTCGAAGGCATTATGACAAGATTGGTCCCAAACAAAAGGGACCCCTTTCTTCATTAACTGAGAAAAAGGTTGGCATTGGCCCAAAAGATTGGAGATAAATCGCCTGATGTAAGCAAGGTGCCTTTGCAATCGTTTGAGCTCAAAGATGTTCTTTAGTGTAGGCATGTCAATTATGACACTAATTTTCTTTGGATTTATTTTGATACCCCTGTGTCGTACAATAAAGCCCAAGAACTTCCCAGAGGACACTCCAAAAGCACATTTGAGGGGATTCATCTTCAATCTATAATGACGTAGTCTTTGGAATACCCTGCCTAAATCAATGATGTGATCATTTCAAAGTTTAGTCTTAACAACTAAATCATCTACGTAACATCAGACCACATCAAGAAGTAGATCTTTAAAGATATAAGTCATTGCTTTTTGATATGTGGTGTCAATGTTCTTCAAGCTGAAGGGAATGACCTTGTAACAGAATATTCCTTTAGGTATATGGAATGTCGTAGCTTCCTTATCTTCTAGCCCCATCTGGATTTGATTGTATCCTAAATATCCATCCATAAAGGATAGGGCCTCATAGCTAGTAGTGGCATCAACGAGAAGTTTGGTAAGTGGTAGAAGAAAGTCATCCTTAGGGAAAGCATTATTCAAATCTCTGTAGTCAATGCATACCCTAATCTAGCCATTTTTCTTTTATACTAGCACAATGTTGGCAAGCCATCTAGGATATCTAACCTTACAGATAAACCTTACATTGGGGAGCTTATTAACTTCTCCCTTTATTTGGTCAACGATATCATGTCGAGCTTTCCTTAGATGTTGCCTGATTAGTCATAAAGAAGGATCAATGGCCAAATGGTGAATGACCACATTGGGGTCCAAACTTGGCATCTTAGAATAATTTCAAGCGAAGATGTCTCAGTTTTCAGAAAGGAAGGCAAGATAGCATGCCTGTTCATCTTGAGATAGGTGAGAGCTAATAAAGGTAGGCTAGAGATCTTCATCAGTCCACAAGTTTATCTTGATCAACTCATCAACTATTGCCTGACCTCCGTCTTCTAGTTCTAAAGGCGTGGGCATAACTTCCTCCATTATGAAATCCTTAGGTTATGCAGACTCAATGAATAAACACTCAATGAAGGAGTCATGCAAATAGTTGAATGGTGAAATAGCAAGTATATGTATGTCATCATTTGAATCCAAGTCAAGATCATCATCAAGCACGATTTTATTATCAATTGTAACCATGTGAGAGGAAACCTTCAACTTGGTAGGTTTATGTCATAGTCCTTTTGTATCATCCTTTTTCTTTGAGTGAAGGACTAGTCGTTCAAAATCTTTAGTCAAAACTTCTTGACCGTTGTATTTATTCTTCCATTCTCTTTGTTGGTCAAAGCTAACATTGGTTAATAGTCCTGTAGAGATTTTGGTGTTTGGTAGGAGATTATCCAAGTCTTTTAACTATCTTTCTACCAGTCCATGTGAGGTCTCCCCAAATTATGTAGGACCCTCAGGGTGGAAAATGGTGGGTGACGAATATGAATCTACCCTTGATCTAGATATCTTAGCTAAAAGGAGTACAAAGTCTGAAGCTACATTACTTGGGAGCAGCACGGGTTTGTGTTTAGCGCCCTTTGGGGTGTGTCTCACCTTTAATTTTTATGGCTTTTGCTTAGTATCAGTATTATATGGGGTTTCTTGCAACGATGTCTCAGATGAACTTGGCGGGCCATCCCATTCGTAATACCTTGCATCAACATAGTGAGCATCTATTATTTGGAAAAAATTGTCATCTGCTATAATAGTCCCCTGGGTATCCTGCCAAGGATATTTCATGCATTGATGAAAGGTACATGGAATGACCTAGTATTTATGCATCCAAGGTCGGCCTATAAGTGCATTGTATGTGGTGTTTGTGTCAATGACAAAGAAAGAGGTCCAATCTTCAATGTGGCTAAACTTGGTCTTCAATCGGATATAGCCCAAGGGGCATTGCTCATTTTGGTTAATGCCCTATATGACAAGACTGCTAGGCCATAATTGAGATTAATCAATTCCTAGGTAAGATAATGTCTTTGTTGATAAAATGTTGACTGCTAAGCCTTCGTCGATCATTACCCTAGAAACGGGTTGATCATCGATACTGCTTATGATGAACAACGGTCTGTTATGGTGGGGATCCTCTGAATATTGATTGACATCTTCAAAAGTAACCATAGGTATACAAAGTCGTCCTTGGGTTGCCACTTATCAAGAGTCTCTTACAATATCCTCATCTTCAGTGAACTCTTTGGGATTGGTGAGTGCATACACAAGAGTGGCCTGAAGTTTCGGTGACATGCATAGAGTATTATAGACACTCAAAAGAGATGGAATCTTCTTTAAATATGTTGTCACATCATAGGGGATAGGATTATCCATCTTCTTTATCGCTTTGTTATGTTTACTATTTAAAGTAGCTTTCTTCATTGCATCAGATTGCTGATTAGCAATAGGACCACAAGGTGGTATTTATTTCCTAGACCTTAGTTTAACTTGATTAGTATATTACGCATGAGACTGCTGCCCTTCAACAAGGGTAGTGATTTTCAGATTGGTAACACAACACACTTCCACTTGTCTGTCTGTAGTAAATTCATTATCATAATAGCTTTCTGAAGCCGTGGCAAAGCTGGTAGTGTCATCATCTGATTGTTCCGAATCCATGACCAAGGGTGCCATTTCTTCTAAAGATGAGCTTGTATCATGGAGTGCCTAAGGGGTGAGGAAATCCTCATCTTCATCAGCCGAGGTTGAAGCATCACTAGCCTCCATGTCAACGTCCTAGTGATCTTGTTGTAGGGACTGTACAATGCTTTAGATGTACTGAAGGTTGGGCTGTACGCTCTCTAACAATGGTGGAAGTGATCTAGCAGTAGTAGCCAGGAAGATACATAACATGTTGGAAAGGTTAGGTACCAATCAAAAGCATGTGAGCTCAAAAAAGTAAGAAAGAGTCGTATAAACAGATTATGTTCAATCCTTAGTAATTCAATCTCTTGTAAGAAGCATTCGGCATGATAATGGGGATCCCCTACCCGTTGTATAGGGTTAGTGGCGGAAGAGCATATTTAATAGGAAAAAAGTGAGATAAATAACATTCCTGATGGGTTGCCTCGTGCCGTCGAAGCGCCTTGTATCAGTACTTGACTGACAATCTAATCTTGGGTTCCTTCAAACCCTTCAAAGGTTTGTTGTTGTGGAGGCTGCCTCAACCGGTTAGAGTTCTAAGTATCATATGGCTCCGTTCAGGGGCACATGAATTCATGGAAGAATAGCTCAACAAAATAGTCCTAATTGGGGATGCTTCATGGTGGCAAGTCCATGTACAAATCCAATGGAGCATCATCAAGTGAAAGGAAAAATAATCACAACAGTAGAATATTATTATGCATTACCTGATGGCAAGATATCATGAATCTACAAAGATGGCTCCATGGGCACTAATAGCCTTCATTAGAGAAGATGTTGAACATAGAGATCTCAAAACCTTAGGGAAAAGGTTCAAAATACACATGGTCGTGGCATGGGAAGACCCAACTACGGAACCTGTCCAAGACTATCTGAAAGTATCTACGCTTCCATGCTACCATGGGGAGACATCCTATCCTTGGTGGCCATGGTAGCCGGTCGCGAATGGGCTATTCCAAAGAAATAAAGATACTATCTTGTCCGAATCCCACCCATACGATACGCACAATTACAGTCTTTGAATGGTCTTAGTAAGTTATGATACTACCAATTGCATCAATGACGATGGTTGACTCTTCTAGAGTTACTGTTGGTCGTTGGGTTGGCTCTCACCAGACTATTGTTGATCGCCGGGGCCGTAATGGGCAAGAATCATCATCATGTATAATAGAGGTCACATTGCAAGTGATGACTTGTGGCTCAGGAGGTCATCTGGTATATACTCTTCTAAAGTGATTGAAAAATGAGAAGGTAGGTCTAATAAGTTGTCTGTGTATATCAATGGTTCAGATGCTTTCACTTAAGAGGCCTTCCCCTTTTTCTTAATGATATTCTTGACACGGAGAGGATGCTTTCGTACATGCTTTATAGGGCTTCGTTGAAATGCACTTCACCTTATTTTAATGGACTGGAGTCTTCTTTTGTGGGTAGACTTGCTTTCATAGATAACCTAATCATCATCATTATCATCTTGGTTATGTTTGGATGAGCGTCCTTCTAATACTTGCTCCTCATCACATCTGTTAACGAAAACAACATTCATTAAGGTATGGGTTATATGCACATCTAGTTCCACCTTCTAGTTATTTAGCAATTTTTAAAGCTTGTCTTTAAACACAAAGCATTCTTGCAAGGTGTAGCCTAGTATGCGATGATACTTACAATATTTCGGATTCTTGACTTTTTTGGCTTCTATAGATCTTTTAGGTTTAGGGAGTATAATGTCTTGCAAACCAATTGTTTACCTAAAGAGGCCCTCCAAATCATTTGGCTGGAACATATACTTCTCTTAGTGGTCCTTAAAGGACGACTATTTGGTGGAGGCTTCTTGCCCTACTAGTACCGGTTGAGATGACTGTAGTGGGTCTACTGCTTGTTTGACAACTAACTGGGTAGGTGGCTTCTTGGCACCTACCATGGAAAATTCTATTTTATTAACCATTGGTTTTCCCCTCTTGTCACACTTGTGATCCCGTAGTCTCTTTTCTAAAGCATGAGATTTTTCCATTAGGTCGTCAAACCCATTGAAATTTTGCATTGTGAGGTGGAGGGATAGCTCGACTTGTATATTGTGTAAGCATGATGCAAGTAGTTCCTTCAAGGGAGACAAATTTTCACACGCATATGACATGTTCTTGAACCAGTTAATGATCAACCACTAACTCATTATGTTTTTGTTTCTCATTGAGTAGTTTGAATAACATGACAGGCCTTTGTGTGCTCCAGAATTGTTACACAAACACTCGTTTCATTGCATCCCAATCTAAATAGAGTTCAACTTCATATTAGAATACCACATGAATGCTGCGTCATCCAGTGGTTTCACAAATAATTTCAATAACAAGTCCCCATGGTGAACAATAGTGTCGCATCAAGACTCGAAGTGGCTAGATGTTTCTTGGGGCAGGTAGTTCCATTAAAAGTATTGAAATGGGGTTGTACAAACTTGGGAGGAAAAGTCACTACATCAACATGAGGAGGATACAACTCGCCTATAGAGTATGTGTATAGAATTTCTTTCTCTTCGTATTCGTTGAACATCTCTGTCATCATGGTTCTTATAAAATTAGGATCCATCACCATGGGGACAATTTGAGGCATGTAGGACCCTTGTGGCATGAATGGGGTCTATGTGTAGTTGTGGCCATGTGTCAACTATGGATTAGGCCCCTAAGATGGATGGTCCTGATGTTGGTATGCCTACTGATGCGGTCCCTGTGGATAGAAATTTTATTGAGAAGCCTGAGGTGGTGGTCTTCGTGGAATAGATGCATTAGGCGCAACACTAATAGTTGGAACCGCCCTCAATATGGAGGCATGAGCATATTCCAAAGTGTATTATGGATACATCCCTTGTGCTTAAGCTAGAATGGTTGTCCTAGAAGATTCTTTAGCAAGGTGATTAATATTTGGTTGGGTTATGCCTTGTCCTGAGAGCATGAGTTGTTCGACCTGTGCAAACTCCTGAGCAACTAAACACTAGTCTCACTCTTTTACTTTAGCATGCCATTCTAAGGTTGTGGTGTGCTCCCCCCCCCCTTTGAAGTCAATTTGAAACTCTCTAAGGTCAAGATCCTCCACATTTTTTGGAGGATAGACAGTGGAGGATGAACCCCTTCCGATACTGTTGTTGCTGCCTCAAGCCCTTGTGACGCAAAAGTAGCATTAACAATTGCAACAGTCTAAGGCATAGAGCGAGGACTAGCTCTATTATAAAACATGATGAGCGAGGTTCCTAGGATTCGCCTAGTAATAGGGAATTCTCATGCTAGTGTTCTCGGAGTTCTGGCACTTGCTGCCAGTTGACTTCTAGTCATCATTCCTGCAGAATTGAAAGATTGAGGCTGTGATCCAGAAGGAGTCATGGCATTAGAGGGGATATCATTCCTTGTTCCAGTTGTCATCACCGCAACTTGAGAACCTTGTTTAGGCCCAATAATACTGCCTTTATGAAGTATATCTTGTGCTTCTGTGGATGTGCCCATGGACGCATTGATTGGTACCTCACTTGTATCATAATGCTCCTAAAGCATCTTACGAATCTTAGCCCGCCTCCTTTGTGTAATGTTTCTTTTTCGTTTTTGCTCAGGAGATAATTTTTCTTGCCTCTTTGGCATTTTGCTATCATTCAGGCCTCACAAAGGTTTGAATCTAGTTAACAACATTGAATTTTAGAATTCTATAGAAACTTGAGGCTTGGGAGGAGGAAGCTTAAATTTAGTAAAAAACATTAAATCCTGAAACTCTACGTTGGCCTTATCTTGGAGTTGTTGACAACATGCATGGATAGTTTGGGTAATGATGCTACAAAGATCTTGTTCCCTTATGAATTCTTTTTCCACATTTAATTTTGTTGTTTTAAACTTTTTCTTATTTGGAAAATTCTTTCTGGGTCCAAGGTTCTTTTTATTTGTGTCATTCCTGCCTGTTCTAGTTCCCATCAGTGTAAGGACTCCCGTGAGCGTAATATGTACCTTTATAGAATTATAGTCTTCTGGTGGCGAATTAGGGGTTTTTCCCACGAATGGAGCATTTCACGAGTGACCATGTTGTGCAAATGGGATGTTGCTTGTCACATTCGTGGTGGGTTTATTGAGCGAATATGCACACTTGCACGAACGCATTACTGGCCGCGAGGTAATGACCTTCCCTTTATTCGCTCCACTTATACATGGTGAATGGTTAAGTGTGTCATCATTCATGCATTTTAGAGCCGGCAAATGTAAACTTTGTTCTTTGCTCGAATCGCAAGTTTGTAAATTTTTGTAAGTTGTGTTGGTCTTCTCCAGGGGATTCGGTCCAGACTTATGCATATGCCATTTCTTCAGATTATTTAATGTGATTTGGGGATTTTAGCCCCTTGGTTTGGTGGGTACCATAGTAGATTTTTTTGGGGCTTTGGAAGCATCATCCTTAGTAGATATTTGCATGATAATAACTACTTAGGGGGAGACTGAATCCTCAACCCCTGCAGATGGTAAGGAAATTGTAGCCTCAACCTTATGTTTAGATGGTGTTGGGGAGACTAGAGCCTCAACCCTATGAGAAAATAGTGGTGGGGAGACCAAAGCCTCAACCCATGTCTTGTATGCAGCCAAGTGTCCTCACGGTACACCAAAAGAGGGCTCCATGATTAAAACTTCAGTAGAACACCTATGAAAAATAGAGGTATCCATTAGTACAATGGAACTTAGAGTAAGATGAAAGGAAAGTATAGTCCCACCAAGCATGCTAGAAATTTGTAGCACCAAATTTCATACCAAGAATTGTTTATTACAAAATTAGTATTGCAAATTACCAAACCCTTTAAAAGGTTAGTTTGTTATTTTATGAGGGGGACTCATACTCCAACCTTGAGAAGGTTTGTTAATTACTGCTCTTTAGAGGAGCACACCTCTGATTAACTCTGAGTTTCACGACTTGTAATAATAAAGAAGAAGTTGCATAAATCAAACAAGCGAAGAGAGAAAGGGGAATATAATCTCTTTATTGAAATAAATATAGATACAACATCAAGTTTGTCATTGTCTTCTTCAACATCAAGCTTCTTATAGTGCATTTCTTGAAGTGAGCATGTAGAGGTATAATGGACTTGTAGCCCTTTCTTAGGAGACATAAAACATACTATACTCCTATAGAACTTGAAGGAGAAGGTGGATGCAAACTATACTTGGATCCAGAGAGCAATGCTTGAGAGCTTGAGAGTAATAACGAAGGATGACCAAAGATCTAAAGAAATGTCTTATTTTGTTTGTCTTGTAGGTATTTATAGAAGCAAATTCAAGTTTGGGGAGAGTCCTTGAAAAAGAAGAACTCTATGTTGTTTATAGCTTCCATGTTGAAGTAGGAGTCTCTCATCCTTGTCTTAGACACATCAAGAGTTATCTTTTACAAGATTGCACTCTTTTTTAGTCTCATGGGTGTTTAGAAAACCCATAGATGTTGTGGTTGTGCAAAACAACCTCCATTGATGCAATTTCAGTCGAGTTTGGAATTCCGGTTTTCCATAGTGCGCGAACATGAACAGTGCATTCACACACTTTATGGCAGTGAGTGTAAATATTTTATAGATTTATGAAACATCATTTTATCATGTCTGAATGAGAAGTATAACCTTCATTCGCCCACTTAAACTATGGTGAATGGCTTGTAAGTTCCATTCACACACTTTTGATTTCTACAGTCGTCCTTCTTCACAAATAGAACAGGTGCGCCCCAATGCAACACACTAGGATGAATAAAGCCCTTGTCCAACAATTCTTGTAATTGAATCTCTAACTCCCTTAATTCTACAGGCACCATGCGATAGGGTGCAATAGAGATTGTGTTGTATCTGGAATTAAGTCAATTGCAAATTCAAATTCTCTATCATGTGGTATGACTGGAAGATCCTCTGGAAACACATCTCATATTCCCAAACCACATGAATATCATTAATTTTCGCTTCACCCTTTTAGTTGTCCACCATATAGGCAAGGTAACCTTGCCACCCCTTCCAAAGTAACTTGGTCGCATGGATGGAAGAAATTATGCTCGGGAAGGAGTCTTTCCTTAGTCCTTGGAACGAGAATTCCGATTGGCCAAATATGTTGAACACTTCCTATTTTGTATAACAATGCACTGACGTATGATATATTGCCAACTAATCCACTTCTAGAATTACATCAAAATCTCTCATTTCAAGAAGGATCAAATATGCCACCAACTCTCTATCATTGATTGTAATCACACACAACTTATAGACCAATTCTACTAAGGGGAATGGACACATGTAGAACAAACTCTAAGGTTTCAACATCTACATGGCTTATTATGCATAATTTTATAATACAAATGAATGTGTGGATCCCGGGCCTATGAGAACTTGCATTGTATGGGATAAACAATGAAATGGTACCTGAGACCACGTTCTTAGATGCTTCCCCATCCTTCTCTGTAATAACACAAACACATCCTTTGGCCTTTAGAAATTGCTTCTCCTTAACTGACTTAATTGCATGTGCATTCTTTTTTGTAAGACAATCCCGAAGCATATGACCCACTTGGCCAATACCAAAGCTATCACCAATCTTTAAATAACAAGTTCCTCTGTGCACTTTTTCACATCGCTTACAAGGTCCATGGGTTTCTTGACTTGGTGCCTTTTTATTGGTTGCACTAGGAAATATGTTCTCCTAACGATTCATGGGATTAGGACACTTCTTCTCTTTATCTTGGATCTTTTAGAGATCCTCACTTTCTCTCTCCACAACTCTTGCAGTTTCCACAACATCAGTAAATTCTTCAATAGTAATGCTGACATACAAGCTAGAATGCTAGGCCTAAGTCCCCATTGAAATTTCTTGGCCTTTTGAGTGTCATCAATTGTAATGTATGGGCTAAAGCAAGCCAATTCAGTGAACTTGGCTTTATATTAGAGGTAGTCATGTTTTCTTGGACTAGCTTCATAAATTCGACCTATTTTTCATCACGCACACTTTCCGAAAAGTTCTCAAGAAAAGCATCCAAGAAAATGTCCCAAATGAGGGGCTCATCCTCCTTTAATGGTAAAGTCTCCATCACCATTGGCCACCAATGTTTGGCTTCCCCTCTTAGCATAAAGGTAGCCAATGTAACTTTTGCTCTTCATCATAGCCAATCACCTCAAGATTTCTTCTAATTGCATGATCTGAGCTTCGGCCTCCATTGGATTCAAAGTGTCCAAAAAGTCGGATGGTCCCAATCTTCGAAACCATTCAATAGTATTGCCTTCATTCTTTTAATTCTTCTCTTGAGGTTATCTCACATAAGTAATGCTCCTTGACCACACTAGCTAGTTCTCTAATGGCTCGAAAAGCACTTATTAGATGTTGTCCTTCTGGTTGAGGAATAGCCAATGCTAACCTAGTGCACTTCCTTAGTGGCATCTTCTCCTACAATCAAACAAATTATAGTCTTAGACTCTAATATCCACCAATGATTACAAAAAATCAAAGGTAGTTGCCTTGTATCCACTAAGGATCTCATCAAATCATAGATATTTGGTTTTCTCAATCATGTATAATACTAAACATAGATCATCAATCAATCCTTAAAAGGCATTATGTTACCCATATCCAATAATCCACACAAGTCTCTAAGTATCTAATGCCATCCATCATGTTCTGATTGTCTACTGAATCCAAACTTAGTTGGTTTGTTACCAACTTTGTCATGCCCAAACCCAAACTTGGATCAAGACATGTAAGTTCCCTGGATTCGGATCATGGTATTAAGACAATACGTAGCAATTCCATAGTCATTTATGATCTAATTTTTTTTCTTACTTTACTTTACATCATGACCTTATATGGTCTATCATTCCTTTACTTACTCATTTATAGCTAAACATATTCAATTTAATTTGTCACCATTACATTCCATCAATTATTTCTACATTGAAAATACATATACATCTTATACAATTACAATAGAATCTAAACAGTATCTCATATGACTACTATTTAATTCATTTATATGATATTAATTCATATGAGACATTCCAAGGTAAAAAAATCTCCAACATGCAACCATTCCCCAAAACTTAAATATCACAAATGTAACCAATTATTACAATCCATCAATTAGTCATAATAAGTCCTCATATGGACAATTCTCTATTTAGTTTTGGGTACAATGAAAAACTATAAAAAATAGAAGATAATGGTTCTCGGGTTTGAATCGGTGCCTGTACAATCACACTTTACTAATCTAATCCAAATGTTTCATGCTTGAAAGGTGGTTATGGATGAGTGAGCCCATGACTCATAAGAAGTCCTGTAAAATATATAGGAGACGAAACAGAACAATGTACAATTACATAACAACCATTTCTTATGAAAAATGCATTCATGATCTCGAAATGAGCATTCTATGAGTAATTCAATCTGACATTACAAGTAATTGAATCGTTCAATCTATAACAAATGCATGGTTTAATTACAATGCAATTATCAATAAATCAAAAGCTAATATGGAGGCAAATATTGTATGTTTTCATAATACAATTGATATGATACATTTACGTGAACAAATAGAATTTAGATCATTGACATTTCATTTTGTTCACATATAAAAATTTACTCGATATCAATTAGAACAATGATGGACATCGGATTACTCAAACGAGTAGCAATCAATCAATAATCTGTATCAGTTCACCCAGATAGGGATCAATCCGAACAATAACATGTGTAGGATTACCCAAATGGGTATCAATTAGTAGATCATCTATACAGTTTAATTGAACGGGTATCAATTGGTCAATAATCTATACACTTTACCCATATGGGTATCAATCAATTAATGTCATATTTGAATTTACCTTATATCAATTCTCAATAGTAAGAAGTTCTATCGCATTGATATAACCTCAAGCGGAAGGCATATCCATCACGTTGAATTATGGCCCCAAGCATATGGAGTATCTGTCGCATTGAATTATGGTCCCAAGTAGAGGGAGTATCCTTCTCATTAAATCATGGCTCCAAGTGGAGGGAGTATCCTTCACATTGGATTATGGTCCCAAGAGAAGGAAGTATCCATTGCATTGAATTATGGTCCCAAGTAAAGAAAATATCATTTGCATTGAATTATGGCCTCAAGTGGAGGGAGTATCCTTCACATTGAATTATGGAACCAAGAAGAGAGAGTATCCTTCGAATTGAATTATGGCCCTAAGCATAGAAAATACCCTTCACATTGAATTATGGTCTCAAGCAAAGGGAGTATCCATCACATTGAATTATGGTACCAAGTAGAGGGAGTATCATTTGCATTGAATTGTGATTCAAAGAGGAAGGAGTATCCTTAGCATTGAATTATAGCTCTAAGCAGAGGGAGTATCCTTCACATTGAATTATGGCCCCAAGTAGATAGAGTATCCACCAATAATTGTTCGAGTCAATACAATTAATAGAATCAATGTGCTAAATTGAATCAATACAATTGATAGGAGCAATACAATTGATGAAATCGATACATTCGGTAGGATTAATATTGTCTATAGAGTCAATACAATCGATATTGACAAATAAAATTGATGTATTCAATACAAAATCAGTGTAGATCTAAACTTTTTCCTTGCTAAATTCCTCTTTCCTTGGAAACTCTTCTTCCAACTTCATTTAAAAATTTTTTCTCTACAAATCCATTGTAGAAATCATTACAAATCAATGAATTATTATAACTCTCATTCAGAACCAAATGAAAATCCAAGATCTAAACCAAAACTCTCATGGGGTAGGTTCCCATGGCTTATCTCTCACAATTTAGGGGTTTTCTTCCTCTCTCTCCCAATTCCTCTATTCTTTCTATTTTTTTCATTCTTTCTTATGTCATTAGATCTAAATAGGGCAATCTTAGTAATTCGGGAAGTCACTTAGGGAGTTTCACACAAGTGAGACTATGATCATACATTTTCTATGATCGATCATGAGGTTATTATCAATCATGGCTTTCTCCATAATCTATTAGGTAGCCCCTTAAATTCTCAGATTGTATTTTTTGAGCCTATGATCAATCATGAGTGACCCATTATCAATCAGACAGAACCTGATTCTATTGTTTAATGTTTTATGACCGCCATGCATTGGTCATAGGTTTTTCTATGATTGATCATAATAGTGAACTTTCAAATTTTTGTAGATTTTTCCACTGTAATCAATCTTTTTGATTATGTTCTCCTTCACACATTTATATTTTCATTTTTATGATGTATTTGGGTACAACAAGAACTCAGATTTGTCCTCTTTATTTGGTTTCACATGATCTATCTTAATTGGGTCATTAAGATAAATTTTAGGTCATATAACAGACCCAAAGAATTTGCAGGGTGTTAATTTCCATCATTACCCACCACTTCATCCTACCCTCTCTCCCTTGCCACTTGTCTGCCTACCCTAAACCTAAAAGGCATTTAAAGAATACTTTGTAATCTTCATTATACTAGAAATTTTCGATCATCTTCACCCATGGATATATGCAATCTTTCCGAACAATGTTAACATTGTCTTTCTGTGATTGTATTGTCTTATGTGTGATTGTATATTACGTTTCAGATTACCCTCAACCCGAATCTGATCCGTTCTGTCATAACATGTCAATTTCCCGGAAGCTTTCTTTTCTTTTCACGGAAGACTACATTTGCCTACTATTTTGAATGTTTCTTCCTCGTTACCAAGCGTTTTGAAAATTCATCACAGGCATTACTTTTGGTTTTCTCGATGAAAATGCTTTATAAAAGTTTCCTGAAAGTGTTTATTATTGCCTTCTCTCCATGATTCCCGGAAGCATGTTCATCACGTCCCATGCCATTACATTACTTTTTACCAACCTTGGTATAGTTGTGGGAACATAGCCCGCCCATCACATCCTACAATAATCGTTACTTTTTACAAGCCGTGGTATTATGGTGGGGAAGGGAACATGTGTGAGGAACCTGATGTTAACCATACAACCACACGCCACTAGCACAGCAATCTGAACTACTAAGATCAGCGAATGATCTCATGGTGGTGGGGCATATACGGTGATTTTCATCTTATTTTGTCAAAGTGCCAGATTAGGAGGTCTTGCAGAGGAGAAAGACCAAGAGGAATTCTTTTTTATATGTTCTAGGATAGCTTAGGGGACAAGTTTTTATTGGGTCCAGAGATCAACAATTGAAGTCCTTGTCAATAATTTTGAACGCTTCTCTGATAGGACAGTTCTGTGGAATGGAAGAGGAAACTTTAAAATACTTGACTGAGGGAATCCAACGGTTAGACCACAAAGGAGAATTCTCAACAATTCCAACATTATCCTATTTACCAAAAAAAATATATATATAGAGAAACATTATAAAGAAATTGAGAAAATGGTGATCCTAATTATTTATTTATTTTTTATGAATAACGATTAAAAATAAAAGAGAATAGTACATCTGTGAAACACCATTTTATTAGGGTGAAGCTCCTCTATTTGATTATTGAACTTGAACCTGTTATAGCAGATTATATGGGGTTTACAGATCGTGTGATTTATCTTATTTAATGTTAACTCTAACAAAAAACTTTGAGGAGCTGTGTGCATGTGTCAATACTCAATAATATGTTTATTTATTAATTAAAAGGCATAACTTTAAATCAGAATACACTGAAGAACTAACATTCAGACTGCATTTCTATATCTAATTTATTTTAGTGTGAATCCTAGCCTTGGGTCTTTTCAAGGTAAAGAAGTTGTATCATTTTGTTGCTATAAATTCTTATCACTTTGACTGGATTAGATTATGACGCAGCGGAATAGCAAGGAGAAGAACACGTCGTCTCCTTTGTTTGGAAAAAAACCTAAACTTCACCAAAGAAGAGAAAACTCGTACTAAAACTTTTATTAATG
>JAOXJP010051576.1:0-15998 GCA_025762735.1 Platanus orientalis
TAATTCTATTGTGTATGAATGAAAAGAATGAAAGAAAAATTTATATGGAATTTACAGATTAAGAATGAATGAATGAATGGTTAATTTCATGTGCCGAAATTCATGGCCCTTTCGATGTGGGTTTTGGAGCGTGACATGTACAGTGTTGACAGTTGAGATATGCTCAAAAAGTAATGAAAAACGATAATTTCAAAGGAATTAAAAGGACAAAGAAAAAGAGAAGAAAGAAGAAGAGGAAGAGAATCTACTTGTTCTCTTATAATTGTCCAATTAGATTACAATTTGTTTGTCAATCATTATATATCAAAATCCTAATTAATGCATTGTATTAATTGAAAAATATTATAATGCAAGTGTATCATGTATTAAAATAAGCTATAATTATGTACTAAAAGTGGCTATCATTCTTCATAGCATTGTTTGGGGCAGAGTTATCTTTATGTTAGAGAATTTAGTGATTTTTATCTATTTTTAAAAGTAATTTAGCGGATTTTTTGTAGGCCCATGTTGGAAAACATGAGTGGAAACTTTTTGGAAATCTGTGGAGGGCCACATTATTAAGTCTATTAGTTTGTTCCAAGTAGATTTCAACCCTGATAAATAAAACTGTATCTAATGAATATTTTTCATCCCTTAAAAGAGTTCTCTCTCTCTCTTTCTCTGCCCTTTTTGGAGATCCAGATATTCTGCACAGCAAAAAGGAAGGGAAACAGAAAAAGAACATGCAAAACAAAAGATCCATGTCTATGGTGTGATACTAATCAGCACTGTTTCTTAGTTCTTTGTTCTTCACATCATTCAATGTCTGAATCATACCTCTTGATGCATGCCACAGGTATACTCAACATTTATACTGAAGCAAACGATTAAACTTGAATATTTATTCCCCATTAATGGATATTTCCATATAAGAAGATTACTGTATATCTGAAACAGCCAACAATGGAAGAACCATTGCTTGGTACCTCATTTTTTTATTTCTTTCTCTAACTAATAGTTAAACCAATCAGGGAGGGAACTACATAATGGCCAAAACAGGGAATGTTCTTGCAATTGTGGTTTTAAAAGTCTATCTTAAATGCAGTGTATTGATGTCTAATATTGACATCAGTGCTGCTCTCTTGGTATGACAACCATGCAGTTGGGACAACTAGAAATAAGAAAGAAGAATGAGCTCTGTAGGATCCACATTACTAGATGAGACCTTGAGCAGTTGGGGAAGAAATTAGGCCTAGAAAGAGCACAGAAGTTCACAATACTATTTAGAGCCAGGATTTAGAAACATACCACAAACCATGGACTTACAGAATAATTCTAAATTCAAGAACCTCATCACAATAACTGACAGTACGAAACCTAAAAGGGCTTCTTGGGTGTACATGGTTGTAATTCAGTTGATGTTCAATTTTTCAGATCCAATAATGTTATTGGTTGTCTCAAGTAAACTTTGTAACAGCAAACCTCAGAATCCAGTTATCAGTACAGCATACCTTCGATAATGCAAAGGGTTGAATCGAAATCCCAGAAATAGGGCCCGAGCGAGAGTCGTATAAATAGATACCATCTCCTTCCTCCTCCTCACAATCAACATTCCAAAACCCAACATTCCCAAATATGTTCCCTGCAACAACTACCGAGCGGCCTGGTGTAGGAAAGAACTTCAAATTCAGGATCCTTCCGGGCACGACCCGCGCGATATTCTCTGTTTTCAACGCTAATGACCTCAAATTGCAACAACTAGCAACCCTACATCCTTCCTTCCTGATTGAGCAACTCGTTAGGAGGGCGTTTTCAGACAAGATACCACCTTTAGAACTCCCATCTCCACCAAATTCCTTGTTGATTGAACCTAATTCCTTCTCGACTGAGCAACTCAATGGGTCATTTTCTGACAAAAAACTAGAACTCTTATCCCCACAAAATTCCCTCTTGATCGAGCAACTCAACGGAGAATTTTCTGACATACCCATGATACAATCTATAAGGCTCCGATCTTGATGCTTAGGCGGCAGCCCTTGGGCTCTGAGGGACCGACGGGTTACGATTGGGGTTTCTTCTTTGGGTTTCTTTACTGGAGTGGTTTTAGTTTCGATTCTTACATGAGATAGAAGATGACCCAACAAAAGAAACATGATTCAGAACAGAAATCACAGTGAAAGAATATGAATCTACAGTGTGGGTGATAGATAGAACAAACCTGTTCCGCTTGATTTCAGAGGATAGTTCTTGAGCTTTGGAATGGAGTTTCAGAGAAGCCACCATCTCGTCGTTACGCTTTATGTTCTCCAGCCTCCGGCGTTCGTACTCGGTTAGGGTCTTAGAGGCCATGAGAGGTAGGTTGGAGCACCCGAAAGGAGACTCAGAGAGGGAGACTGTTCTGTGTCATTAATAAGTTAAAACGCGGGGAATGGAAGTGGAGGGAACGAATAATAGAAATTGATGTGGTATAGTTTATATCCGTTGATCTTCGAGATGGAGATTGTAAAAGTGGCAAAGCTGGCTGGAGAAGATCCTTTTCGGCATCTATGACAGAGAAAAAATTGAGGGAGCCATATCCTCTGTACCGTCTTACAGGGTGTATCCTCTCACAGAAGGGTGGGGCCCAACCAAAAAGTATATGGTCCCACTCCCTTATCTGAGAGGATACGAGGATATTTGTCCAAAATTGAGCTTTTTGGATGGTAATCATATGAATTACAATGATTTTTAAATTTTTTCTTCAAAACAATTTCTCATAAGTAAACTAAATTTTGACACGTGTCCTATGAGTGCTATCCTCTGCGCCACCTTGTGGTGCGCCACAAACACAAAAGGGACTGGAGGCATACACTTTTTGCAGGCCCCACCCCGTTTGTGTGTGGTTTACTGTAGCACACCACAAGGTGGCACAGAGGATAGATATGAGTCCCCTTGAAAAGAATCCACTCACTTTGCCACATCATCCTACTCCCAAGGGGCTGATATCAGGTGCGACACCCCCCCCATGGGACACTTAGGGGGGAATCAAAGTGTCACATAGGGAGGGGGGTGTCGCACCTGATTTCAGACCATTCTGAAGTGGCAAGTTTTTAATTGGTGAAAATTGTGGGTTGGAATCATCTCCAGTCTAATTGGAGATACACCTGAATCAAAGAAGGGAATTTATAGTAGATAGATAATAATTAAGTAATTGTGTACTTGTCAAATTACCCTTATTAGTAGAGCTGTCAATCGGGCCAGGTTGGGGCATGCTAAGGTCAACCCAAACCCAATCCGTGTCCAAACTTAACCCGAGAAATTCAACCCGAGTCCAACCCGATTTAATAAATCAGGATTTGGGACGACTTCGGGCTAATCCAAAGTTAACAACCTAATGAAAAATTTTAGATTGAGTTAGGGACTTGCGGGTTTGAAAATTCAAATTTGTGAAACATATCAAATTGAGTTGGGGTCACGGGTTTTAAAATTTAAATTTATAAAAGAAATCATTTAAAATTTATATACTTCAAAATCAGTTTTGAATCAGGTCACTCAAATTAAAAAATTGGACTCATTTATGTATAAAGATCACACTTAGTTTAGGGTTGGGCTTCGGAGTAAAAAGGCTTGAACCTTAATCCAACCTGAAAATCACTTTGGGTCTAATGCTTGGATCCAAGCCCAGCCCAACCCAAAATTCCAACTTGCCCAAGCCACTCATTCTTTGGGCTGGTCAAATCGGGTTTTGGGCCACTCCAGCCCAATTGACAGCCCTACTTGTTAGGCACTAAACTACATCCATTGGGTATGACAATTCAAATGATGTTTGATAAAAGTATGTATGATAAATATGTATACATATCTGCATTGTAGTTCATATAACACCCTTAAATCCTTGTGTAATTACCGAGACACCCTTTGACAAGCACTGTGCCGCCATTAATTAGTCTTCGCATTGTCCCAATGGGGCTAGAGATGATTCAAAGTCACCCTTGTTGGTTTGGAGAAAGAATTTAAATGGTCTTAGGACTAACACCAGTATGGAAGATTGTCAATGAACCTAGCAAACTCAGCTCAGCCTGTCATGAGCAGAGTTGAGCTAGTTTGACCATATGAACCTGAGCTGCACTGTATTAAGCTCAACTTGCTAAAAGCTCAATTAGTTAAGGATCTTATATTTGTTATCTTACATACAAGGAGTAAATATTATGTGACCGAAATAAGTGTGAACAACAGTGTGACGTGTACATAAAGTAACACATATTGTCACACACCAGTTACATTAATTTTGTCACATCTTTATTATATATTAAAGCAACAGGTGCTGATGTGGACTGCCCTTTTGTTTTAGTTCACACGGTTTCTATTAAAACACACTTGTGAAACCCTACATTTTCACTTTCTAATAATATATTACCTAAAATCTCTCTGTTATTTGTTTCCATCTCCACCACTTTCACTCTCAAACTTCTTTTCTTAAATCTCTTAAATTTGTTTTTATCCAAAAATAAATGAATATCTCTCTTGACGGTTCTCTCTCCTCTCTCTGAATAAAAGAATACATAAAAATTCCTAAAATCTCTCTTTTATTTATTTCCATTCAAAAATTAATAAATCTCCTCATTCAACGTCTCTTCTTCTCCCTCTCTCTAATTAACATTTCCATTCAAAAAATAAAAATAAAAATTATACTTTAATTTTCTCCTCATCTATCCTAAAATTTCTCACTATGCTTTCCTTTCACTCTTCTATTTTTTGAACAATCTTATCTCTCTATGTTTTTTCTTCCATAGGAGATACCATATGTTTGAACCTTCATCATACCTATGCGAGCACAAGTTCAGCTGTTAGTAGTTTTTTATGATACGTATAAATACAGCTTATTATATTATATATACAAATGTTTAATGTAGTGTGAGATAATAAGCTTGAATTTGGTGAACCAAGCCGAGCTCATTGACACCCCTGCTTGTAGGGGGTAATTTTCAATTTGAATTGGAAAATAGGACGTTTGAAGTGAACAAGGACACTTTACACATGACCAGTCCAAATGATGCCATGTAAGGGGTGATGTACATTAGATTTTAGAATCCATAATCTCAAATATGTATGAAACATATTCCATTTGTAAGAATTTGGAGCTTGGCTCACCATGGATTCAATCTAAATATGAACCATTTCATGCCCTAATCTTTGATAGTCGTATTGATTTTTTACCAGTCGTTAATTGATAAGTGACTTGGGGTGGATTGATGTCAACGAGACCCAACGCAAGAAAAGAAAGCCTTGATCCTAACTCAACTAGATTGGCCTTGGTTTGGTTTGAGGGAACTCAACCCTAACCCAATCTAATAAACTCAAATCTGGTTGTGTTGAATGGGGATAATATAGGTTGGCCTGAGGTACAACATATACAAAATGTTGAGAGTTGAAATCAAGATTTTACAAGAAAGCAATAATGCGATAGATTAGCCAAATGAAAAACCATAATCAAAGACCATTCCTTCACAAATAAGCAGGACCTTAGAATCACCAGAGTAATGAACTACGTGTAATGGACCTAAACAACAGCATTTGCTCGAGTCTTCACATGCAATAAACTGGTTAAATAATTCTAGCGAGTTCCCTATAAAGAACCATGGTCAGTTCAGAGAGCAACGTTGTTAAAAAACATTCAAAAGCAGTTCAAAATGGATAATTTGATGACACAACCTAATCCATACATTTGTATTCTTGACACACACAAATGGGTTGAACAGAAAAATGGTCCTTCAATCGACCACAAATCATCAAGAATGAATGTGTCCAAAGAGAGGAGCTTGTAAGCAAGCATGCCACATTGCTTCATTGATAAAGTCTCTGCACATTGAACACTAGACCTTTCAGAGTCATAAACAGCAAGTTCTGGTTCAGACAGAGAAAAACAAATATTTAAAATTGAAATAAATTGCAAGGATTAATCAACTCCCCCCCCCCCCCACCATCCCCCAATGCACACACACACACAAACACATTGCTACACACATGGTTTCTTCTCTTTGTTGATTATTTGGTAAGACTCGTCGATACGGCTACAGCTACACAATACCAATAACCCTTCAAAAAGAAGTTTCCAATAACAGAACTAACTGGAAGTAGTCTATCACCAAGTTGGGCTTGGGGACCTAGTGTCATAAACAAGATACTTGCAGACTCAACAATCACCGTAAAGCAATAACTAGAAGTACCACTCCAGTTGACAGCAACCATGCTTACATGTTATCTACAAAAGCCAATGGAATTGAAAACCGACTAATATGCTTATTTTTAATGAGAGAAGTTCTTCACATTTAAAGGTGAAAGTATTATCCGAGACAAAGCAATAAGGAGGACAACAATGATTTGAGATTACCAGCTAAATCGTCAATGTGGGTACATTATTACAACCAATTAGGACCAAGTTTGACTGTTACTTGTCAACTAACTCCATACCCCTTATATAAAGGCATCAGTAAATTATATATATATATATATATCAATTCTAGAATAACAACAAATAGAGATCTCATGGCCATGCGGCTATAACAAATGGCAAACACCTGAACACCAAAATCACTGGTACTTCCAACTGTTAAGTTCATTTCCAATGAAAGATAACAACTATTTGATAGACCAAAACTTAAAAGAGGTCCTTGCACAAATCAAGAAATAGTCCAAATTTTTTACTGCAGAGATAGAGGCAAACATCATTGTTCTTCACGTTTCACACCACACTTCTGAATGATCAGAAAACCAAAACCAAATTACTTATCAAAACAAAACCTCAACAAGGGCCAAGGCTCACAAAATTCACTACTAAAACGATCCAACTCACATAGACTTAACCAAGTCACTTTATTCACCAATTCTGGTTTGTGAACTACTAACACATGAAAATTTCCTGAACCAAATAGGTTATTAAGAAATAAGTATGAACCTGAAATACTAAACACAAAGATTTCCATTGAGACCTCAATGGTCACAAATCATACACCGATCATTTAAACAAACCACATGTATTTCAAAGTGAGGTTTATAATCTCTTAAGACACACAAAATACATGGTATGTTCCTAAAGAAATCAACAAAAAATGGCAAAAATATTCACAAGGCTCATACCCATACCATTATAGATTTTGCAACAAAGGCAATCTGATTACTACCTTAAAATAGTTAATATATGTTGTAGTTAACACTTCTATAAACTCTGCAATATAAACTGAGAGATAACAATCCCTTGGTCTAACAAATCACAGCTAACAGCTGCCAAATCAGATGAATGGAAAATGACACAGAAAATGGAGTTGAAAATGCTAGAAACATCAAGAGCCAACTGAATGATTATTTTTTATTTATTTTTTGGATAATTGAATGCTCATTTTTTTTCACCTACAATAAGAGCAACAAATTAAAGAACCGTTCAGGTAAATACTATGCTGGACACAGTGGTCATCAAGCACAACCCAAAACGTAGACAAAAATTCACACAAAGGTCATAGCAGAAGCTTATTAAAAACCATCATAGAATGACTTCAACAAAAGAAATGAAGTCTAACCCTTCATTCAGAATATGCAGAAACGATGGAAACAAATACCAGTCTCATCAAAATCTCTGCAAAAGGGACTCGCTAGAGTTCCCAACTGATTAATTAATGAACGAAATACAGTAACAGTATTCCCAACTCATGTCTATCTAAAAACCCAATGAGAGAGAGAGAGAGAGAGAGAGAGAGAGAGAGATCCACCATTTTAGCTTCTGGTTCGGAGCTCGGCGACAAGGTTTGTAACAGGGAGAAGTGAGAAAACCTACATCGTGAAATTTGGCAATTTTTTTTATATCTAAACAGTGGCTAACTACCAATGTCTCCGGCCAAGGCTCTACACAGTACATTGTTGGATTGGAATTTCCATTGGATTCGTATCTTTCTACCTTTGGGATGATAGATTAAACCAAGGCTCTATACGGTTCGACTGGAATCTTTTGCACTAGGGCATAGGATCATAATCCTTGGATTCGAATCTTCAACTAAAGCTCTACACCGTTGGATTGGAATTTTTTTATTGTTGCATGGGATCCACAATCTTTGTTGTAACGCCTCGATCAATTCTTTCTATCAAAAGCAATCTCTTGGGTTTCTACTTTTCTAGTAAAGAGATTTTTTTTTGGAGAATAATTGTCTGTGTTGACTCAGGCCTAAGTAGGCGTGCCATTGTTTGACACATGATGTGTTTTTGAATTTGGTTTCTCCTTTTTAACACCTGTACACTTTTTGAATTCCAAACACATCATGTGTCCGCTTATAATTCACCATAAATACTTCATATACTTTTTCATCATATAACATTTTTCCTTTTTTTTTTTTTGGTGCTGGTCCAACACCATAAGGAGTGGCAGGCGCCAAGGTGATTGTGCGTCCATCTCTCTTTTAGAGTTTCGGTCCTGCCTAAGAGATTAATTAAGCTAGAATTTATATTGAACAAATGAACAATATAAATAATTTTTTGGAATAAATGATTATACCTAAATTTGGGTGTCATATAAAAATTGAACCATATAAATTATTGAATATTGATTATTATATTTTAAAATAACTATTTTTTTTTCAGTTTTATAGATTTAATTTTTTTTATAATTAAAATCTTTATATAATATGAAAATGAAAAAATATTTTTATTCATGAAATATCGCATAAAACCTCTTTTTTTCTTTTCTTTTCCATTAAAAACATTCCATCAAAACTTCCAACAACTACGCAAATTAATGCATAGGTTAGATAGTAAAAAATCATGCAATGCGGTTTTAACATTGGCGAATCTATTGGGTGACACCCTTTAATCTTGAGTTCTCTAAGCATGAGATACATGACAAGTTATGAAGTCTTAGACCCAATTATGGTCCTACTCCTTTATATGAATCCTCAATATAAAAATATTCAAATATCATTCTATCTTAGGATTTAATAGAATAGTTAAGAGTGAGACTCTACAACTAAGATTGAATACCTTATTCACCAGTCCAATCTATTCTACTTGTAGAGACTTACAATAAAAAACAATACATTTCTAGACGTACACGTGTCTCTTCTATTAGTCAACAATATAAAAAGATTTCAACTTTACAATCTTCCAATCATCTTCTCCTTCTTTTATTTATTTATTTATTATTATTATTTTTTGTAATATACAATCCTCCAATCTTTTTATCTTCCCACCATGTCATCTAATGAGGGAAAACAACAATGAGGTCAAGCCAAATGAAAAAAGAGAGGTAAAGAGAATAAATAATCGAGCTTGGTTTAAATCTTAACAATTGATTTTAAGAAAACTAAAGGGTAAAGGATCCCTCTTCGTGAGGTATTTCCCAAATAATCTTTCTTATTGAGATAATGTGCTCCGTATGGGTAGGGGTGTCAACGAGCCGAGTTTGCCCAATTCAGCTTAAGCTCATCACATGAAGGCAGAGCTCAAACTCGGATTAGGCTCAAGATGAGCTTGAGGTGTCGAGTTTAAGCTCAACTTAGCTCACCAACCAAAAACATAAAAAAAAACCCAACATTCTAATGGCCCATTTACATAATTTGTCTTATTTGAACATTGTTATTATCACAATATATGACATATAAAATCATTATATACATGCATATCATTACAAATCTCAACTAAACTAATCTTTGAATGAGTTGAGCATTTAGCAAGTAGAGCTTAAAGAAGCTTGGCTCAGGCTCACTTAGGAAATGAGCTTAAATTATGGATTAAGGTTAGCTCTTAACAAGCCGAGCTAGCTCAACTCATTGACAACCCTATGCACAGGTTCATTTATTACTCTTTTTGTTGATAATTTCGAGTTCCCAAGAGCCATAATAGAAGGTTACAGACAAGGTAGTATTTGAGTTGCATTCTCAATCCATTTGTAGTGATTTTTTTTTTCCGACTTCGTTGCTTGTTGAGAAAGCCCATAGAACATGGGTGAGTTATTCCTCTTTGTCTCTCTTTTTAGATTTAATTTTAGTTATTGGGTTTGCGGTTACTCTAGTGGAATTAATATCTGAGATGGTTTTTGTTGGCATAATAGAAATAGCCTTGATGTTTCACGTGATAGGAAACATGCCTAAAACAACTCATAATCTATACAATAAAGTATAAAGTAGTAGAAAAGAAATCAATAATCATACAAGACACAGATTTTTATGTGGTTCAACCAACATGCCTATGTCTATGGGGATATTCATGTTCCGCTATATGAGAAAAGTAAATGATGTACAAAGCTTTCTAACTCAAGCTCTCACCCTAAAACCCAAGCCATTAACCTTGTTACATCATTTTCCTTCTCTTCCCTCAACCCTGTGGAAAACACCCGTTTCTCATAACTCAGAGAGGAACCCTAAGAAAATCTAAGAAAAGAAAGACCCTTATTCCTCCAAAATCTATCTCATATTATATAGAGATTTTTAGTCTTGTGGGGCCCATGGAAAGAACATATACACATTCCCACTTCTCATGGTTAGAGAAGGAAACCAATTCATGTGGGAAGTTTCCTTTTGATTGAAACTTGCCAAAAACCCAACAATCTCCACTTTGGTATGCTTGTAGCCTCTTTGAAGATTTTCTATTGAACTTAGCTCCGCATGTATCTTTGCCAAGATATAAAACCTATAACATATGCATCACGCTGTATCTTAGCCGACATTTTAAAACCACCTTAGAGAAAACATGCACTTGTCCTTAGTGAACTTTGTGCTATATATACATATAACACACCTCCACCTTGAACTCAAATCATAACTTGTTTTTTATCACCACAAATAACCATTGGTCTCGAAGAAACACTGTTATACATACCATCGAATTAATTCGGTCCTGACACCATCCGACTTGATTATAACATGGCTAATGCACATGTGTAGCTGTCTTGAATCAAGTTTAGAGAGTGACCTTAATATGTCCTCTCCATCTACAAGAATTGTCTTATCATAGTCTGTCACATGGAAACCTGTACCACTTATCTCTTCTCCCACTACGAAAGAGATCATACACAAGCTCTTGTTATTTCATGCATCATAATTCCAAATCTCCATTGAGGTCAAAGAAATACCATCAATTACCATATTCCTATCAAATGATACAAACCATCACACTTTTCTCCCTTCATCAAGATGAAATAGTCATGTATGATTTTCCTGGCTTTACCTACAACTAGATACTTGCAATTCATGAATCGAATCAACCTAGTGATATTAGATTCATTCACATCTTTAAGGCATATGTCACACTACCTAAAGTGCGAACCAATCCATTAGACATCTTGATATTTACCGTCTTCACACCCATGACATCACAAGTAGACCAATTACCCAAAGAAACAATACATGTCTTCTTCTATTGAAATGTATCAAATATTCTCTATTGGAACATATATTAACAAGACAACCTAAATCTAATATCCACTAGTCATGAAAAAAAGTGTACATTACCTTTGGAGACTGTGAGAACAACTCCAATGTATTCCTCATATTTATCTGCCAACATTGTGCGAGGACTATCACTTTTCTTTCTATTAGCACATTCTGGACAATCCCTTTTAATGTGTTCTTATTCATTGCAATGAAAAAACTATATCTTGCCCCTTCCTTTGGACTTGGACCTAAACTTGTTACTCCCATATCCCCTTACAAGTGACATTCCTTTGTAATTATTTACCCAACCAATCAACTCAAAATCTTTACATCCTTCAAGATTTGGTATCCATCTAATCTCATTATATAGGAGCGTTTCCATGAAATCCTCTAGGCTTATTGTATTTTTCTCGAACAATAATGTTGTTACCAAGTTTTTATAAAAATCAGGAAGTTATGTAAGAAACAATATGGCCTTGTTTTCTTCATCCATCTTGACATCAACTTTGTATATTTGATCCAAGAGCTAGTTGTAAACATTTAAATGTTCCAGCAGATTCATACATTCTTGATGTTGGAATTACGTGTCATGACAAAGCCCTTCACATAAAATATAGATATATTTATTTTGTATTTAATTAATAAAAATTCTTTTATTCCATTATCACATATATTCTTTTTATTATATGGATAATTATTTGATATCTTGAGATGAGATAGAGGGTTCTCAAGTAACATAGTAGGATGTCAACACATTGGAATGTGTAAAGAGATTTGATAATATAGTTCTTATAGACATACAATTTTATGGTTATAGGTGATATTGGATACATCATTTATAGGTCCGCTATATGTAGAGCTGCCAATGAATGGGTGATGTAATCTCAATCACTAGAGTTAGACTCTAAGCTTACATGTAGGTGCAATATATGAATGTACTAAAGAGATCCATTTTATGAAAACACTTAGTAAATTTTACTGTTAAGATAAATGTTGTTCTAATTTACAGACTTTTCCTTAAATTAAAGGGTATGTGTTTATTTTAAGTATTTTTGTTGATTATTTTAAGCTACCAATCAGTAATGCCTAATGGGTGGTTATATCATGAATGGTTTGCATAATTAACTTGATACTTAAGAAAATGCAAATGTCTAATAATCAATCCATTGTTCTTAAGTATGAGATATATTTAGTTTAAGACAACTTGATTAATTGAACATGAACAAATGATTTTTTTTTATAAAGCATTTATTGAATGTCTTTAAAATTATATTATAATAAATATCTAATTTTTAAAAATATTTTATTAAGAAATGTTTTAGGTCCAATAGATTCATCAAGTTCCTAAATATTATATTCTAATGACTAGTGGGGTTAGTCAGTGATTAATATTTTATCTTGAATTTTGATAAGGAATATTGTACGGTAATGATATATTTGTAAAGGATCTCATTGTTAATTTCTTATCTATGGGAGACCAGTTGCAATATGTTACACATATTATTATAATTAGTTGTGTGCTAGTTTTTGATTAATTAAAGATAATCTTTAATGTAGTTTGACTTAATTAATGATGTAGGGCCCCATATCATAAGGATAAGAATTTCATAAGGATCCCACACATTATAGGGTTTCTCTGGCTTCTCTAAAACTCTATAAATAAATCTACTAACATTCAAAGGGTATTCTGTAACTTTTTTGAAATTGTGAAAAGCTCAAGGAACTTTAGAACATGCATGGAGACTTTGGAGACCGGGTGAAATTCACATCTTATGTCTCATTGCTCAATAAGTAGTTTCTTATGATCTTTAATTATTTAAATTCTTAAATTACAAATGATAATTAACTATGAAAGTGTTAGAACTAAGATTCTGAATTTTTTGAAAAGTAATACAAAATTTATGTTTTTCGGAATATTCAAACAACACCTGCATCTTTAAACCATACAATTTTCGTTTTAGATATAACTTGTTGGTAAGACTCTTTTCCTTGTAGAGTTTCTCCAACTTCTCTCATAAAATTGATGCCGAATCCTTATCGTTAATGTTAAACAATATGTAATCTACAAGACTACATAGATTGTGTTGGTTGCACTTATCTCTATATCTTGCTAATCATCATCCTATCTTCTTGGATTTACACTTCTTTCTCTACAATGCTTTATACATACCTTGTTACACTAATAAATCTTTCATCCATTTTTGCCAAAGAGTAAAACTACCATTTCCATCAAATTTCTCTATGAAGAACTAACTAATGGAAGCATTTTTTATCATCGTTAATTAACCGAATATTTTTTAAATAACAATTTGAATGAAAAATATTTGTACTCATTAGTTTCTTTATTTTCCTTCCAAACACGAACATTGACGTAGTAGAAACAATCATAATATTTCACATGATGGGATACGGGCCTAAAACTATTCACGATATGTGCAATAAAGAATAAAACAGTAAAAAAGAAAACAACAATTACACAAGACAATTTTTTTATGTGATTTGGACAAGATACCTATATCACTGGGAATATCCGTTTTTTATTATATGAGAAAAGTAATGGATGTACAAAGCTCTCTTACTCAAGTTTTTACCCCAAAACCCAAACCTTTTACCCTGTTACACTCTTCTCCCTCACTTCTCTCAATCCTCTGGAAAAAACCCTCACCATCCATTTCTTACAATCCAGAAAAGAAAACATGAGAAAATCAAAAGAAGAAAAACCCTTATTCCCCCAAAATCAATCTCATATTATATAAAGAATTTTAGTCTTGTAGGGTTCATGAAAATAATATCCACACGTTTCCATTTATCTTAGTTAGAAAATGAAACCAATTCATCTTAAAAGTTTCTTTTTTGTTAGAAACTTATAAAAATTCTAACAACCTTTTGCTTTTGGATTGTTAATGTCTTTTGTTTGGGGACTGTTAATATCTTTCCGCGACTGTTCATGTGATAATTAGATTGACAATTCATACTATAGCAACTTGAACTAATTAAACAATTTTATTTTTTGAAATTCCCAACACATTGAATTTCCAGGTAAAGAAAACAACATATAATGGTAAAGTACGCTTGGAGGCGAAAAGGATCTTCTTCTACCGCCTTATGTCCTGCTAAGGTCCTGCCTTACTGGTGGCATGACACAGTGAGAAAAAGTGAAAATATTCTACAAAAAAATGTAATTTACTTTTTCCTGCCAACATGGTCGTGCCACCTGTTAGGCAGGACCTTAACAGGTCATAAGCCGGCATGAAAGGATCTGTTCCGGCTGGGAGGTGCATTAGCCGAAGATATCGATGGCCTTAACTTTGAACTTCTTTCGCTTCCTCCTTCAAAATGGTTACAGTAACGAGGGCCCATTCTCCATGTTGGTTTTCACCTAATCCAAATTAGCGGTCTCAGGCAACCAAAACCACCTCAAGAAGTTGTCAATGATCTGTTCAACATGGTTCCGCTTGTTGCTCTATCATTCACTCGCTCAAAGATATTCAAGAATAGAAATCGTTTACTAAACCTTGAAGTGTGGTATCATCTGCAGTGTGACACTTACATCCAAAAATGTGAAAAAATACAAATTTAATGAGTCATTTTCACTTTTTGATGGGCACGTGTTGCAATGTAGATGATGCCACGCTTTGCCACACATATCCTCAAAAAAGGAAATCACCCTCCAAAAAGTAAGATTGACCCATCAAATTTATATTTTCTATTTTTTGGGAGAACGTGTCACAGTGCACTGCAGATGGTGCCACATTTTACCATACTTCAAGTCGTAGGAGACGATTTCAACTCCTTAAACCCATATTATCAACAAAAAAAACTCCGTAAAAAATCATTATGACAACTGTTAAATTATATTATAAAAATAAAAATATTAAAAAACCAGAAAAGCTATAAAACCCAGTACAATAAATTTAAAGGAGAATGATTGTCTGTGTTGACACCGCTTATAATTCTAAAAATAAAAATAAAAATATTAAAAAACCAGAAAAGCTATAAAACCCAGTACAATAAATTTAATGGATAATGATTGTCTGTGTTGACACAGCTTATAATTCACCGTAAAAAATACAATCACTTTGTCCCACAGATCTCTATTATGGTGCATTGATTGACACATGATGCGTTTTTGAATTTAATGTCTTTTATTGACCACCTATTTTTTCAACTGAACACTTTTTTGGACCCTTTTACCCCCCAAAACAACAAATGTCTGTTAATAAATCCCCATATACACTGTGAAGCCATTTTTATCACAGAACATTTACTTCCCTAGTTTATTAAAAGGTCCAAACTCATTTTAACAGTCTATCATAGCAGGGCCAGGGCGATATAGCGCCGGGCTTGGATCCACCATTCATGGGCATCCATGTGCAGACAGGTACTGACAGCCCCATACACTTTGTCAGTACCTGCCTGCACCTGGAGCCCCATGAACAGTGGCTCCAAGCCCGGCTTAAATCTTCACTTTGGAGAGGATATCAACCCTGCAGGGCCCTGCCATCAGTGTGGTCAGTCCTAAATGGGATTATATACGGAAATTTGCTTTTCCTGATGTAGTAGGATGACATCAGGGGACTGAATATCAGTACCTAAAAGTGACTTTCACTTTTTGGGGGGTGCTAATCA
>JAOXJP010051586.1:0-15997 GCA_025762735.1 Platanus orientalis
GAGAGAGAGAGAGAGAGAGAGAGAGAGAGAGAGAGAGAGAGCATAGTAGCGTAGGTACATTAACAGCATGATGCCAACATTCGTGTCACAAAATCTTGGGATGACAAGTATTTCTATCATGAATTTCAGCTGTTACAAGCCGGTGACGAGTATGCTGATTTTGCGGTTAATGAAGAACCAAAGGCAGGAACTTTTAATGAAGAGAGAAACAGGATTAAGAGGAGTGCAAAGCAGAGTAGTCAGAGTCCATCAGAAGCACACCAATCTGCACCAAGCAAGCAGGCAAAGAACTCAGCCAGCCGTCGTGGTAGCAATGGATCAAGTGGGAAGAAGCGCAATGGGATATGCCGATCAGCCTGTATCATTTGTCTCGGCATAATACATGTTGATACCGTGGAGGAGATTACAACTGCAAATTCAGATGCAAACAGCAGCATATGGAGACTAGCACAAGCTCCTCAAACCTGGGTGCGTTTGAGTTGCACACGAAGGGATTTGGATCAAAGATGACGGCTAAGATGGGATTTGTGGAAGGGGGAGGATTAGGAAAGGATGGTGAAGCCTATAGAACCTATCAAATTCAATCTGATAGAATGGGTACTTTTGAGAAACATACCGAAGGATTTGGATCAAAGACGATACAAACTCAATCTGACAGAATGGGATCTTTTGAGAAACATACCAAAGGATTTGGATCGAAGGTGATGGGGAAGATGGGTTTTGTCGATGGCATGGGCTTGGGCAGAGATTCACAAGGCATTGTCAATCCCTTGATTGCTATCAGGCGCCCTAAATCACTAGGACTGGGTGCCAAACGATAAATCTTACTTACTGATGAATAGTTATTGTTTATATCTTTAATAAGTTTCTAATTAACAAAGAAAATCTAACACACACACACACAAAGAAAATCTGTAATAATTTGTTGGTCAATCTACTTGATAATACACCATTGCCAGTAATCTGGTTATTATTGCTTTGTATGCTGCAGGTGATGTGGATTAATTTCTTCTAGTTTTGTTTTGGGTTATCTTCTTTTGGATTGATGTATATGGGGGTGATGTGGAAGTGCAGGTATCATCCTCATAATACTGTGATGGGGATCAATTCTGGGTTGGTCGGTTCATCCGTATGTTGGGCTTTATTTACCCCATCTGAATCTCTGATACATGAACCTTTTTTTCTTTCTTTCTTTTTAACCATTTCCCAATGGTCATTCCCACTTACTAAAATGCTTCTCAGAGAGAGAGAGAAAGAGAGACGCAGTATCACCTCTCCTGGAGAGGCGTGTATTCAAGATTCACTGTCAGTCTGGCAGTATGGGCACACCTTTGATCAGAACAACTCCAGGCTTGAGCTTAAGAAGCCGGGATGGTCTCAAACGAAGAAGTGTCCAGCATCAATTTTGTGCTCACACGTGACAAAAAAGTGAATTGCATCTTTAAATCCATGGTAAAAAATGTATTTTCATTTTTTTTTGTCATGTGTCAGCACAAAATTGATGCTTCATTGACGCTGGACACCTTTTCACGGGAGAGATCCCCGCTAGTATTAAGACCTCCAGCTGACCTGAGCAAATCTCGGTTTGTCTACAATCCCCAATTAGCTTAGTTCATACCAAGGCTATAATTAGACTCGGAAAAAATTGGTGTTTTGGTACACCTATAAATTATATTGACCAAAATACCCTTCAACTGCAATTTCCAGAGTGTGATCGACCTGTAGGCCTAGTCTGGCTGCCATGAAATGTGTAGAAAAGAAAAGAAAATCCCACAAGAAAAAGAAAGAAAATAAAAAAAAACATGAAAAAAAACTGACTTGCCATGGCAATCAGACAGCTTAAAAAGGATTTTGTGAGAAAATTGTCATGAGAAAATCTTTTCATGGCAACCAGACTAGACCATAGTGCATTATTATTATTATTATTATTATTAATGAGAGGAAATGCTTGATTCCCTTGTCCGCATCAATCCCTGTAATCTTCTGAATACTGCACTTTTTAGATACCAACAATAAGCTTTGATATGCAATCATCTACAAACAAATAAGAGCCACACAGTGGCCACCTTTTTGTGGTGCGCTGAACTCACCATTGCAAAAAGGTATGACAAACCAATCACCGGATCCCGCCAACAACACATAGATCCATTTTGAGCCGTCACATCAGCTGCCCGTATGCATAAACCTTTCCTAGTTTGTCATTAAACTTTTGTTATTGGTATTTGGAACATTTTCCTAGCGTAAAATTCTTGTATGGCTCATAAAAATTTGGCTATGCCTAACTAATTATAAAATTAAAGACACATAAAAAGAAATTGTTAAATTAGAGAGGAAAAGGGAAATATTTTGGACTTAGAAATCTAAGATAAATTAGTTAAGATTTGGACACAAAAATTCAAGATTCTTTCACTTAACAATATTAACAAGAAAAAAAAAAAAGAAAAAGAATTACAACTTACAAAATCAGGATGGACAATAGGTTAAAAAAATATAAAGACACAATCAAACATAGCGAATAATTATTTTACTAGTTTATTCACGTCAAATAAATCAAATGAATATACAATAAAAAATATAATAGAGACAGGAGAATAAAAACTATCAAGAAAATTTAAAGAATTCTTAAATAAACTAATTACTAGAGAGGAGATTATGAAACCAACATTTAACTTAGGAAATTTGAAAACCCCAAGACTTAATGACTTTCAAATAGGATTTTATCAGAAATACTAGAATGTAGTGGGGGAGGATATAGTAACTGTAGTGCTAGGAATATTAAATCAATAAATGAAATCAATAAAACTTTTATAACATTAATACCAAAAATTAAAAATCCAAAAAATATCACACCATTTAAAGCTATGTATTGTTTTCTATAAAATAATATAAAAAAATTTAGGGAATGGACTTATAGAAGTAATAGACGAGGTAATATCAAGAAATCAATGGGTATTTATAAAAGAAAGACAAATAACAAACAACATAATAATAGGTCATGATATTTTAAGATTTATGAAAGTTAATAAAATAAATAATAATTACATGACAATTGAATTGGACACAAATAAAGCTTATGATGAGTAGAATGGGTTTTCCTAAAAAAATGATGGAAAAATGAGTTATAACAACAAATAGATAAAATGGATTAAAGAATGTGTAATATCAATATCATATAATATTGTAGTAAATGGAACACCAACAAATAGAATCATTCTTCCTAGAAGGATAGGAAAGGAGACTCAATATCACCTTTACTCTTCTTAATATGTATGGAGGGTATATTTGCTAATTTAAAGAAATTAGAAGATGAGAACAAATTGAAAGGAATAAAAGTAAAAATGAATAACCCATTAATATCACACCTATTATTTGCTGATGACTGTTATATATTTACAAAAATTAGGAATGAAAATACTATAAATATTAAAAAAAAAATTATGGAAAACTTTAGTGGAGGATCAGGACAAACTATAAATTACAAAAAAAAAATATATATATATTGTACTCAATAAAAACACCCTTAATTAGATTAAGGAGAATAATACAAACTTTAGGCATTAAACAATCACAAAACCCTGGAAAGTATAAGTCTGCCAATAAACATAGAAAGAAATAAGAGTAGCTTGTTTTCCTATGTTGAAGAGAAAACAATAGGGAAAATTCAAGGATTGAAAGAGAAAACACTCTCCTAAACTAAAAAAGATATACCATTAAAGGTTGTATAACTGCACTAAAATCTTACACCATGTCATGCTTTCTACTAGCCAAAAAAACTTGTCGACCAATAGACAAAAACCAAGGAGCCTTTTGATAGGGTCAACAGAAAGAAACAAAGGAAATTAGAGGGGGGGGGGGAGGGATGAGATTTAGATCTACATGCCTTTCATAAGGCTTTATCAGCCAAACAAGCATGGATAATTATCAAAAATCCTAATTCCTTACAGATTAAATTACTAAAATCTATATATATTTCCCAAATAAAGATTTCCTTAAAGCAAAAATAATAAATAATTGCTCATGGGGGTGGAAGACCAACATAAAAGGAAGAGAAATAATTATAAAAGGAATTAGATGTGAAGTAGGTAATGGAAAAAAATAAAATAAAATAAAAACTTTTGAAAAGACTCGTAGATCCCCATAATCAATGGATATAAGATATTAACAAGAAACCATTGGAATGTAACATTGAAAAGGTAAAAAATGTAATCAAACAACAGACATGAAAACGGGATATACAAAAAATGCAAAAATATATAATTGAGCAAGAAATAAAAGAAATAAAAAAATATTTATTAATAAAAATGCAAAGGATGAAATCATATGGAACAATGCTAAAAAAAGAAAAAGAAGGAAACTATACACTCTACTTAAGGTACTACCTAGAAGTGTCACCTAAAACACAAATAAATAATAGGAATGATAATAGCAGGAATTTAATAACAACAACAACAACAACAACAACAATAATAATAATATAAATAACATAAATAAAAATAATAACAATATCATATATAATAGTAATGATAATAATAAATATATCAATAAGATAAATACTAATAATAAAGAGAATAATAACAATAATAATCTTATTAGTAATAACAACAACAACAACAACAACAACAACATTAATAATAATAATAATAATATAAATACTAATAATAGTAATAATACCCATAATATAATAAAAACAACAACATAAATAATAACATAAATAGGATAATCAATAAAAAGGAGGAAGAGAGCTTAAGAAGAAGGGAAAATAATGGAACAAAAAATAAAGAAAATAACCAAATTAATAGTGACTCCCCATAGAACAAAATGTGGAACCTTTAGTATCCCTTCAAAAATAAAATAATTCATTTGGAAAACATGCAATGAAACATTACCTATGAGACATAATTTAAGTAAAAGTAAAATCAATGTGGACACAAAATATCCAATATGCAAGGAGAAAGAGGAAACAATACTGCACGGCCGGATTAGTAACATGCCCCTTTATTGATAAAGTGTGGTATGCATCACAATTTGCTTTAAGAATAAATTCAGATGGAATGAGAAATTTCGAAGACTTGATGAAGTATGGATTGATTTTTCCAAATGTAACAAACAAGAAAATGTTATGGATTTGTGAAAAAATTGCAATCACTTGTTGGTTCATATGGAAAAATAGGAATGTTATAGTTTTTGAAAATAAACAATACAATATGACTCAAATCCTAACAGATTCTTACAAATTAATAAGGGAGTTAGAGACAATAAATATTAAGATGCGATTTTGAATCATCTCTAGTTTGAATGGAGATGTACCACTCCATTACCAATCAGTACATGACATGTGGCCTAACAAAGGGTGTTTGAGTGAATACATATGTATCAAAGGAGGGCATTATAGTAAATAGAGAATGAATAAGTACTGGTGTATTTATTAATACACCCTTTGTCAAGAAGCATTGTGTCGCATCGTGAGTAGAAACTAGAGTGGTACTTGTCCATTCTGATTAGAGATGATGTGAACTCCTCCGATGAGCACGAAGGACTCGAGTAGAAACAATAAAGAATGGGACCCACCACAGAACAAATGGCTAAAGCTGAATTTCAATGGTGCATTTTCAATGGAGAACCAGGAATGGGTATTATACTACGAAATGCAAACAACTAGAAGTGGAAGAAGACATGTAAGCTCGCCATTACATACAAAAAGTGAAGCAGTTTTAATGAGACTACGAACTGCATCTACCCTTGGTGTAACAAAACTCATCATAAAAGGTGATTCATTAATCGTAATTCAAGCTTTACAGGAAGCCTTGGAGGAGTGCTCCATAGAAATAAGAATTTGCATCACAGATTACAAAAACCTCTTTTCTTCTTTTCAATTTGTAGTGGTTAAGCATGTGAGTAGACTTAAAAAAATAGCTAATAGATTAGGTAAGAATGGAAGTCAAGGGAAAAGATTGGTATACTACCACATTGGTTATACGAAGCCTTGACAACCCTGGGGATTTGGTAGGACCAATGAAAGTCACCCTAAGGTCCCTCAAGATTTTGTACGAATAAGACATGAAGGAAAAAGGTGTGGATGGTGTCAGGAGTAAACACATCAGTGCTCAAAAGTGAGAAGCACCCCCAAAAAGTGTAAATCACTTTTCTGGCGCTGATGTGTTTGCATCTTATGCCATCCACACCTTGGCCGTTTGGACTTATTCGTACCTAATCCCAACTGCCCTAAGGTAGGATTGACATTAGGGGCCAACACATTAGGATTGAAATTATGGGTTGACACATTTGAGACAAAAAGTGAAAAGCATCCCCCAAAAAGTGTAAGTCACTTTTTTAACACTGATGTGTCAGCCCCTGATGTCAGTCCTTCCTTAGGGTGACTTTAGTTGGTCCTACGAAATCCAAGATGCCAAGACAAAGGACTTTAGTCTATGTAATCCATCTTAAATAGCTAGGGTTGTCAATTGGGTTGGGCTGGCCTGAAGCCCGACTTAACCGGCTCGAAGAAGGGGTGGGTTAGTATGAACTTGGGCACAAACGTATAGCCCAAAATAATTTTTGGGCTGGGCTTGGGCCCAAGTTTTTTCAGCCTAAAGCCCAGCCCGACCTAAAGTATTACAAATATCAGCCCAGCCCAAAATTATAGTTACCATAGGATTAGATTAAATCCAACGGTGATAAGAGACCTTATCTATTATCTAACCCTAATAGTCTCTTTGTTAGCCTAAACACCTCTCCCTTACGGTTTTACTGCTTATGTTCTCCCTTATCATCATTGTTTTGCTTGTTGAGTTACCATGACTCTCTCGCCTTCATTGTGTTTCTCTCATCCCACAGGTATGTTGTATGCATTCTCATATCTCTTGAGTCAAGGACATAACAAACCCCATCATCAGGTTGTTTCATGGACCTTTTTTTTCTAGATTAAACCCCATTGCCGTTGCTTGATTCTGGTTCATTTTATTACTTTCCATGGTTTTTCTCTTGTTCTCTTCAAAGACAAAAGAAGCACAAAGAAGAGAGAGATGGGTTGAATTCGAATTGATTGATTTATCCCCAAATCAAAGTTGGTTTGATTTGGATCCTTCTAGATATTGTAAGGTAAAGAAGTGTGAGAGATGAGATGGAGCTTTATTTATTGCAAACTTTTTTTTGGGTAAAATGTTCTCTTTATTTAAATTAAGACGGGTTACATGCCTTTGCCAGGGCTTCTTGTCACCAAAGTGGTGGTAATCCCGCCCATACATTGGTGATCCCTTGACTAACATCTAATCTATTAGCTATTTTATTTTTGAGTCTACCTACATAGGTTGTCTCAACATAATTGAAAGATGAAATAATGTTTTTGCAATCAGTGCTGCATAGTCTTATTTCTATGGGACAATCCTTCAAGGGCTCCTGTAAAGTTCAAATTACAATTAACGAACCTCCTTCAATAGTGAGTTTTGTGATACAAATGGCAGATGCTATCCGTAGTCCCATTAAGGCTGCTTCACTTTCTGCTTGCAGTGGTGATGATGCTAGTCTTTTTCCACTTCTTGTTGTAATCATTTCACCTTTTGCATTTCTTAATATGATTCTCATTCCTGCCATCTATCTTTCTATTGAAAATGCCCCATCGAAGTTCAACTTTATCCACTCGTCCTTTGGTGGATCCCATCCCATGTTGTTTCTACTCATGTCCTCCATTGTCGTCGAAGGATTTATTGGTTTTAGCTCATTAAATAATCAGCAAGAGTTTGTTAAAATATTAGTTATATTATATTGTTTATTATCAAATATGATGGCATTCCTGTTTTTCCATATGAACTAGCAAGTTATAGCTATTTTTTTTTTTCACAGATTAGTGTTCTTTCTTCGTTTGGTACATTTGGTGAAGTTAGCTAGTATCTCATTCTGTCTTTAAAATTTCTTATTTCTTCTAGGTTTATTCTTAGGGTTAGTTGTGATGCATACCACACTTTATCTATAAAGAGGCATGTAATCAATCCATATAATGTTGTTTCATTTTTTAGTTTGCATAATGGGCACTTAGTTTCCACATTGATTTTCCTTTTTGATAGATTGTATCTCATAGATAAGGCTTCATTACATGCTTTCCAGAGGAAATATCTAATTTTTAGGGGAATGTTTAAGTTCCACATTTTATTCTAGGGAAATGCATTATTAGTATATACGTATGTAAAATGTGTTTGCTAGAATAGTTGTATCTTCTTGAGTGGGTGTATGTATATTTAATTCTTTTTTATTTAATCTAATTGATGTGCATATTTAATATTTTATGTGATTTAATTTCGGGTTAGCCTGAAACTTGGCCTGAAGCTGACTTTTTAAATCAGGCTAGGCTCAGCAAATTGTCTCAGGCTGGGCTTGGGCTCAGCTATAATTCTTTGGGCTGGACTCAGGCTGACATATGCCCAGCCCGACTGACAGCCCTACACATAGAATGCTGCCAGGAGGATTTGACCCCAAGACTCTTTTGTGTAACCATCTCTCCTAGAGTTGGCTGGAAACAGTTTTATAGATAATCAAATTATTCCATCAACACATGGCCTAATCCAATGTAAATACGTAATGTACCACATACTTGAGCTTGTGTTGAGCACAGAGTTGGTGGGCCACCTCTTGCTTTACTAGTGCAGAACATTGGTGGGATTTAGTAGTGCAGAACATGGGTGGGAGAGAGATGCCAACGTACACACTACACAATACTAAAAAACAAAATTAAACCTTTGACCTCTTGAGGAGAGGTGATGCAGGCATGCAGCAACCACCAAAGCAATGAGACATTAGCTTTGATGAGACTATCATAATTAAGTAATTAACTCATCTAATATCCCAAAATCTTGGTATCTGATCTTTGACTTGCTTAAATAACATAACATTAATAAAGTAATACACTTGGGAACGGTTTATCCTATTAGGTTTATCCATATATTTAATTAAAAATAATTATTAAGAAAGGTTATTTAAATTAATTAGGTGGTAGGTATGGTCGTTGATTCATCTGTCATCACTTTTTATTTATTTATTTATTTGTATAAAAAGAAAAGTTTAAACGCTTCAAATGTACCACCAAAAATATGATTGGGTTAGCTTTTCAACAAAAATCGAGTAATTTGTAACAAAATCCAATGACACTTACATATGTGTTGGCATTAGGTGTCAATGATCCAAGTTTAGCCAGCTCAGGCTTGTCACACAAAAAATTGATTCAGGTTAATCGTGAGCCTGAGACATCGAGTTCAGGCTCAGCTCCTTAGGATTGAGGCGAACTCAGCTTAGGTCACCAAACTTAAAGCAGCCTAAATCTTAAGCGCCCCCCCCAACAACCCATCAGCCAAACATGCTTGTATAGGCTAAAGATATAATTGGTTGAAACAGGTCCAACAGCTAATATTATAGCAAGATACGTCTATATATATTATGCAAATTATATTATATAATGATCTATATATACATATATAAAACCTTTAATGGACCAAGCATTAGTGAGTTGAGTTGCATGCAGCTCAGCTTAGGATCACTAATTAGCTCAACAAGCTCAATTAGAGGCTCAAACTTGGCTTTGCGAGCTTGAAGCAAGGCTCAGGCTTAGCTTAACTAATGATGAGCTAAGCCGAGCTAGCTCCACTCAGTGACAACCCAACGCATTTGAATTATTTTGTATTTTAGCCCCAATGGACTTAAAGAAATTATTTAGTAAGGGTTACTCAGGGCCTACTTGACTACCAAACTTATAGCGTGCGACCCGCAACTACACCCGCAACTGCAATGGAAGTTGGGAAAGACACATTGCACATGGCAGAATTGCTGCCAAGGACATTTGACCCCTAACCTCCTTAGGAGTTGGGAGCAAATGTCTTGTCCAGGATTTGGTGTCCAAGAAACCAAGGGACATCATATGAAATAAAATGGGTGGGAATTTGAAATTTCATTAACCCCTTGCGGGCCTCGATTTTTGCACGACGGGTAAATCCCTTTGAAAAGAGACTTATTTATCGTAAAAAATATCCCACGTGATTAGGAGTCACTACCAGTCTTTTTAATGATATGACTGGACATCAGTTTTGAAAACAAAACAAGTTTATATTTTAAAAATGATTTGAAATGTCTGACTCCACATTTAAATTGGTCAACTCCCAAAGATTCTAAAGTAAGTTGTTCATTTATAAGTTGGGGAAGGTGTTAAGCATCCCACCTCATCTGCTTTCGTAGTTTTCTACTTTAAATCCGTTATAACCTAATGATCAACTTAATTTATAATATAATCATCTCACCTATTATTTTCTATGTCATTTCATTGAGATTAAGTAGAGAATCCACATGTCATTTCTGTCAAAATTTTGGCAGCATAATAACTATAATATGGACCCTTGAGAATAAATAGTGATCCCTATGTCACTTTCTTCAATAACTTATTAGTCTACATATCAACAAAAAACACTTCAAATATATCATATATCCATTATATCATCACTATCCACCTGACAACTTTGTATCCATTACCACCACTCACTTCATCACATATATGTATAATAAAATGAACTAAGTTGTCCCAATATAACACATAGTTAAACAAAGTTAAATAAATAAATAAACAAATAACTGTTTATAGTCACTAAGCTACTCTAGGTAGCTTAATCCACCCTTTACCTCTTATGTCTAGTTAAAGTTTGGTATAGTTATGTTGTTACTTTATAACCAAAGCTTTTGGATGTCTTCTTATTTGTTGTTTTTCATAACCCAGAAGACCATGAGAGGTTAACACACAACAATATCGATTATTTGTATAAAGAAACTTAAATAAACCAAAGCCATGCCATAAATGATTTAGAAAAAAACAAGTTCTTGATGTAACGAATTGAATTTATCCCAAATTGAACTAAAGATAATAAGGACATCTTATGACTAATTAAATGCGATGAAAAGTATAAACTACATTAAGAATTGAATATGAAATCTAAATGTACCAAAAAATGACTAATGTATAGAATTAATCATTATCTCATATTACTCACATATTGGGCATACCCAATATACATTCACGTAGGGATCACATGCATATTGGTTACATGTCAGCTACACTATCACCTGATCACATTTTGGTCACACACATCCCCATATGGAGTCACACACAGTCACACCTAATCATATGTATTTATATACATAAGCCCACTCACACAATCACCACACAAACATCCATATACCTACGGATATATATATATATATATATATATATATATACATGCACATGTTCTCCCATGCAGCCATACACATGCAAGATTCACGTGAACAATCTTAATGGTGAAGAGGATAAGAACACGAGAATGAAATTTGATTGACACTTATACAAGGATGAATGCTTTGAAAACTTCAGCAATCCCATGTCGTCTACAGTGACACCTTTGTGGGTATGTAGGCTACAATGAAATTTAAAACGATTAATGTGCAGCAGTCCACAATAAGAAAGAAATGTTATATGATGACAAAGTTATCTACAGTATTTTATGGTGAATTACAAGCTGACACATCATGTGTTTGAGTTCAGAAAAGTGTTCAGGTGTAAAAAGAAAGACACCAAATTCAGAAACACATCATGTGTCAATCAAAGGTATGCCCACATAGGCTATTTCAACAAAGACAATCATTCTCCTTCACAATATCATTTTCTATAGAAATGCAACTACAAATAATATATTCAAATCATTCAATAACAATGATTTTCAAATTACACCCACCTAAACACTTAACTAAACAAGAAGAGTTCATTTGAACCAGTTGATACTATCCCTCTTTTTATGAAAACAGGCTTTTAAGTAACCTTATTTAACATGAAAACAGGAGACATAAGCCAACTTGTAACAACACACTTTTAGCCAAAAAAAGCCTTTGAACAACATGAGTCCATCATACAGTAATTGCTTAGAGATCAAAACTCATAGTAACCGACAGGTTGACTCTATATAAAACTTATCATTTTGGAACAAAGCATGCTAAAACAAATGAGAGGGATTAGTTTCCTATGTTGTAGCAGACGTTTTGGCCTCCTTGTATCAAAAGCTGAGTTGGGAAAGAGAAGTTGTAAAGTGATTTTCTTTGGAAAGATGGGTGATGCCGCACTCAAGTTCTGATACCAGCATTGGTGCAACACACTACCCAAATAAGGGATGTTTGTTGGTTAGTTCTAGGTTGCAATCCATGACCTAAAGACCACTTTAATCAAGGGATAATCGTAAGATAAATCAGAGTGTATTTGTGTCTACGAGTAGGCTATGAACGAGGTCAGATAGGGTCAGTTATATATGGAGATAATGATTTAATGGGAAGTTGTTCAAAGTCCAAACTGTATACTATTAAAACTTTTGCTCTTGGTTAGTTGTACCAGGTTTTAGGAATAACTCTAGCATGTCAAATTTAAAACAACTTGGTGCGAGGAAATGAGGATAATCGATTTCTATACAGCCTATCCATGACTTCTTCATTCTCATATTCTTTTTCTTTATCATAATTTAAATAAAGAATGTACCTATAACCTTTGCTAGCAACTATTGATATGGATTACAATCCCTAATCTTTCATGCAATAATTTTCCAACCATCCATGCTTAAAGTCTACTCAGCAAGTGTACTTCAAAAGAGCATGAGACAAAGGTAGGATACATAAATAATGTATTTTGTGTACGTGTACTTTAACTGCTTTTCAAGGCCTTGCAGAGATGCTGTGAGCATGATCTCTAACTGATATGACTGCATTAAACAGATTTCAACTTAAAATGTAATGGAAATCCAAGGCCTTTATGTCGCATATCATTCATATGGAAATCAGAGTACATATTACTAACATCCATTTGCAAAGAGTCAAGACTCATATATAAACTTGAGACAGAAAGTCAAATATATATACAGAATATATTAATTTGAAGCAACACAAAATTAAAGATAAGTTAAGATAGACAAATTTCTCATAGGGTCAGTTGGCCTTAAGCCTTATCCTAACTTGAAATGATAGCCATAACAGAGAATAAACAATGGATGTATATAAAAAATAAAGAAAAAAATGACACAATGAAATAAATATGAACTAATTGAACATAAAGGTGGGCAGAAGTATAAACTTACCTCCTTGATGTGTGCACATGAATGAATCATTTCTTTTATTGGACAACATTTTATCCTTAGCGGTATAAATGAATGGGAAAAGAGACCAATGTTCGCTCAAGAATAGATTTGGTGTAAAGCCATGACATAGAGGAAGGAGGTGGAGGCGACTTATGGGGGGTATTAGCCGTGTGAGGGAAAGAGATTAAGGAAGGCATCTTAGGGTTCTTCCCCATGGATGAGAGAGGGACTTTGGTTGTGAGAGAGTGGGGTTCTTAAACTTGACAAAAAATGCTAAACCAGAATTTCCATTATGAATTCTCTGTTCTAAAGCACCATAATCTCTCTTTTTAAACATAATTTCTTTGGTATTGTTATAGCCTGGTTTGTCACCCTACTTCAGCTAAACTCATGATTGGTGGACACATTTTCCATAGGAATAGAGAAGTTAATATCAAGATAAATTCGAGTAATGCTTTGTCTTACTCCAAACAGAATGCACCTTCCTTTTTTGGATAAGTAGAAGTTTTATAAAGAGGGTTAAAATATCACAAAGCTCTACCCACAATACTAGACAAGGCTTGGAAAAGAAATGGACTACGATATCCTAAAGCTCTATTCATAATATTAAACACCATTTAACAAATCAATAATTAGGGCATCACACTTTTTACACTGAAACCTTCACATTAAAAAAGTATAATATATGATGTCGCCTTACTTGAACTGCCTACATAATAGATAAGATGTAATAAGACTTCTAGGGCAATGCCTACATTTCGAAGTCCTTTTATGGTCAGTGTTAGATCATACGCTTTTCGTAGCTACTCTTGCTGCAATGATGTTAGAAAGATCACAGTTAAGGATCATAACTGAATATTTCTGTGATATATGTAAGTTGACCTTAGAGAATCATTTTAAAATGTGACTATAGAGGAGAAGGATAAATTTCACATACAAAATCATTAAAAAAATGATATATGTAAATTGTTTTGATCAAATTTGGCCAAACTAATGAATAATTGAAGTTGACTTTACTTCAAGAATTTTCCAAAGAAAGAAAAAAAAAAAGCATTGACCTTGGAAATTATATATAAAACAAGAGCAATGTAAGACACATAGTTCACATATACTGTCTTTCTTTTTTTCTTTTTGTCCTTTAAACAAAATCCCTTGTAAGTCTTAAACAATATAGCTTCCATGAATTATCAGTGCCTTAGGCTTATCTTCTTCTTCTTCTTTTTTTTTAAATATACAAAATTCCTCAAGTTCCCAAAATAAACTTTACAACAGATCATTCTTCACAAATCAGACAACAAAACAAAAATTAAAATGAAGGAAGGGTAAGTATATGTGAGATTTATTCGAGCATTACAACAGGAAAATATTGGATCACGCTCACACACATAGATGACAAATCTTTTACATAGATAATAGCAAAACAATACCAAAATGAAGCAAAAGCTGTAGTCAACAATGAATCAGCAATTGTAAGGCTAGATTTATATTGTTATCCCTTCCTTTTTTTAAAAGAATGGTAAAGATAGAATGAATTGGGGAACACCCATTAGGCCAAATGCTAGACCAAAATACTAAGACTATAACCATAAAACAAGACTCCCAGATTTCTCCCTAAAATCCCATATCTCATTACAAAACTAAACAACATAGAAAAACTGAATTTTTGATTCCTTTTTTAAATCTATACATACCATCAAATTTTTTATAGAAAGAAAGATAAAAGAACATATATGAAACCTATTTATGAGAAATATATGTCCAAATGCCAATTTGACAATTTGAAACAAAATGATTCAAACAACATAGAAACCAAGAAAACGTATAGAATCTAGTAAAACAAAAAAACAAATACATATAGAATTATTGAAGATGGAAGGAAACAAAATTAATCGTACCGAAATCTTCCAGAACCCCTTCCTTGCTTAGGCGGTGCTTTAGAGAAATTGAGAAACGGGAGAGAAATTAATCCCTCCCTTGTAGCACACTTACACAAGACCTTCTTCTAGCACGATTCGCAGCTGGGTAGGGGGAAGAGGCAAAAATTTTAAGGCTTTGGAGAGGGGGGTTTGCAAGGCTTTTAGACGTTGGATGAGGTTAGGGATCTCATAGGGGTTTCATTCTTGAAAACTTTTTTTGCTGAGCTCTGGGTTTGATCGGGGGTTTCCTCCTTCTTCTTTTTTTCCTTTGTTGTTCTTTGCATTCGTTGTGGCTCTTTATAGAGAAGGAATAGGGCATGGTTTTGGCGATCAGCTGGCCTGAGCGTGTGGTCACTATCGGGTATGCGTTGATCGAGAGAAAGGAAAAGGGGTTTGAGAAGAAATGGGTAAAAGACAACGTATGGATCTTAAGGGGTTTAAGGGTTTGCAGGAAAAGGGAAATTTTTGGGGTTGAGCGATAGACGTTACCAGGTTGGTCTTTGAGGGTTGGTGATGACTGAGGAGTTGAGGAAGAAGATAGGGAAGGGCGCAGGTCTGGAATTGTTCACAGGGCACCCATGTTTCACGTAAGAGGAAGGAACCGAGAGTGGATGGGTGGTCTTCTAGGTGTTGCGATGTTGGCTTCCACCAAGCCAGGTTGCTACTGGTTGCAGAGCCTTGAGCAGAGGTGAGGATGTGGGCAGAGATTCATAGGGCCTAGGGTTTTTCATCAAACAGGGAACCGATGAGGAAAAATGGGAGAGGCTTAGGGTTTGTGATCAAAGAGATCCCCCCTCCTCGCATTTGTGAAGAAAAAAGAGAAAAATAAAAAAAGAAGTTCGATTTATTGGTTTAGGTTTTAGGTAGGGTTGGTTTAGGCCTGAGTGGTTTAAGTGAATTAGTTCAAAAAATAATAATAAATATGATAAGTACATATTAATTAATCTCACATAGATACAATGT
>JAOXJP010051597.1:0-15996 GCA_025762735.1 Platanus orientalis
ACACAGGGCATGGGAAATAGAGCCGCCCCCTTCCTACGAGGTGCTAGTGGGAGCAACCTCTCATAACACCAGACCTGTAAAAACCAAAATCAATTTAAGACAAGACAAAACAAAATAAATAACAATAAAAAAAACAACAATTTTTTTTTTAAAAAACACCTTACCTCCCACAGGAAATGAAGGCTCAGAAATATCGCTTTCTCCCCATTAGCCACCTCCCCCATGTTGGAGTACATCCACCCAAGGGCGGATCTACCCTAACCATAGGTGCTAACTTTAGTAAAATCATCCAAGGCTGGGAAAAAGTTCAGGTAGATCCGGTCACTCTTCGCACTAAAGACCGATCTCATGAATATGTACAACAAAAATGCTCGGACTGAGTAATCTACCTCCACCTCTATACTCTGATCCGTGACCCATATGTATTCCTCCTCAAACCAGGAAGGAAGAATGCCTCTGAATCCTCGATCAAAATGGAGAGGCTACGGCCCTAAGCATCACCGGATCATGTCGACAGCAGGCATCATCTCGAACGGGGGAGGATCACCCCCCATCGATAGTCTAGTCATCATGTAAAAATCAGTCGGAGTCAACCCAATCTCCCCCATGGGTAGGTGGAATGTACAGGAGATCAGGGACCATCTCTCTACCAAGGCCATCAACAATGCCTTATTCGACTTCAGTAGTGGAATGCCCAAAAATGGCCCAAAGCCCATACCCAGAACCTTCATCTGTACCCTCTCACATAGCCTCTTCCACAAGTTTAGCACCCTAGACCAAGACCTGTGAGTCTCTACCTTCCCCATATCCTGTAAACACAACAAACAAATACAATTAAAATAAATAAATAAAGAATAAATTAAAAAAAAAAACATACACAAAATCACAAAAAAAATCAGGAATTAAAATATGCCTAGCTACTGCTGTACACCTAAATTCAGAATATACCTAAATTCAGTGTACGCTTGAAATAGCTATACGCCTGAATTCCTTGTATGCCTGAACTCAACAAGCATATAGAGTTCAGGCGTACTGAACATTCTCAGGTGCATAAACCCATTTCAAGCGTATTTCCCTCAAATCATCACAATGAACAGTAAAAAAAACTTCTCAAAAAAGATAAGCAACATATAAACTTAATAAACAAACAAAATAAAGTAATTAAGACAAAGTAAAAATACAAAAAAAGGAGAAATTTGGGTTACCTCATCTACAGTCAAGTTCTTCCATAAGGCTTTCTCATGAGAAGGAAGAAGTGGGTAATTCCTTGTAGCATCCATAGAATAAGAATCAATCAAGAGAAAAACCCTTTCATCTATGAGAATAAAGCCTTTCTTCACTCAAAACAATAAAATAAAACAAAAAAAATGGGCTATGGGAGTTTTTATTTTGAACCCCAAATGATAGTACGCCTGAAATAGCTATACGCCTGAAATCCAACTAAGCTGGATTTCAGGCGTATGGCATAGATCAGGCATACCCACAAAAAAAAATCAAATTAAAAGCAACCAAAAAATTACTCCAAAACAAAAATACATACAAATAAACAAATAAGAAAAGGAACCATAGTAACAAAAAAAGTCATCATCAATAAAAAGAATTAATAAACAAAAGAATAAAAACAAAAAAAAAGAAAAAAAAAGAAAGGCACAACACAGGAACAATACAAATGTCGCATAAGTATAAATACAAAGATTACTAATTTCCAACATTTATTTTGTAGAAATGGATCTATTTGGAACCGTTCGCCACTACCACCATCAAATTTACGTACCTACTCGTCTCTCTCCCCCCAAAAGAGCAAGCCATTTGGGCTGACAAAAGCAAACTCAGAAATACTCTATCACTGTCACAAGATTGCCTCGATTGGCCTCTCCTAGAAGCGGTCGTATCTTTTTGGGATCCGGTAGCCATGGTTTTCTGCTTTGGGAAACATAAATTGGCCCCCACCATCAAAGAATTGGAGTCTTTTTTGGGTCTCAAACACTCTCGTCATGCAGAAGCAATCTTCCTTATACACAAGAACAACTACTTCAAAGACTTCCAATCTACTCTTAATGTGTCAAAGACCTTTCTACCTAAAGAAAATTCAGGGGATTATCTTTATTGCCCTTTCGACCTCTTATTAGATAAAGGTTGGGAAAAGGTAGGAGATTTCTCAGATCCAACCAGATATAGGGCTTTCACATTGACATTTTTGGGCCAACTTCTTTTGACCTACTGTCAACATCACATCAATGGGGTTCTCTGTAGTGTCCTAGAGCAGCTGTCTGAAGGGAAGACATTAGCACCCATGATTATTGCAGAAACCGCATTCAGTCTATCTCATTGTGCTCAGCACCGCAAAGGTCGATTATACGGTTGCCCAGCCTTTCTACAAGCATAGCTTCAAGGACACATCTCCTCATTACCCTTGTCTACTCCTCGTCAAAATCCATCAACCCCGACCCTTTCAAGAAAGAAAGCGGTAGTAGACTATCAGGAACTGTTAACTAAGCTGTCCACTAAACACATCACTTGGAAGGTCAAATGGCACAAGACACATTATCCACATTTGTTTTCAGAGAACCGCACTTACATGGTTCTCACAAGGCTGCACCAGAGCACACCATATGTACCAATCTGGGTACTTCGTTAGTTCAACCTCCGTCAAGACTTGTTCAACTTTACCACCACTTATGCAGACATCTACAAGCTTGATTACAAGACACCTCATTCAGTTTGGTCTCGACTGACTATCCTCTGCGATACTTCATATACTGGAGCACCAAGGCATTTGCCCTTGATGTCCACTAAGATGCCCGAAACATCTCCTCCTTATGACTCCTGAATCCACAACCTCATATCTACACGATCATCAGGACCAGCCATTGATCATCCAAGCAAGAGGGTTCCATCTGATGAACCTTCCACTTCATAAGATGGGTCCTCTCACTTGGAATCAAAGTTAGAGCAAGCTCTTCAAGATCTAGAAAATGAACAAACTTGGCATCACCGAACATCTGTAATTCTTGAAACTACCCGAACTACCCTCAAGGAAGTCCGGACATCTCTTGAGTCAGAGTCTAACCTTCGTGCTGAAACGGAGATCTCTAGAGATACTCATCAGGAAGCAAATAACACTCTGACCAAGCTAGTCAACAAATTAAGAGGAGAACTCAATGATGTTAGGGTCTCCCACACCAATCTGGACGCTAAACTACGGCGCAGCAACACCATCGCTTTCCTACAAACACATTGGAGACTAGAATGGGTTCAAAAGCTAAGAGGACAGATTTTCTCCCTAGGCTATGAACCGATCGAATCTCCACCACCACCCCCAGAGTCCCAGGACTCTGAACTATGTATTCACTTTCTTTATATTTTATGTAAAAGGTCTATGAACTTTACTTTTGTATCCATCCATGTACTTTATTTACAATCATTCTTAATATATAAAGTTTTTGTTTTATTCCCAAAACCTGGGTTCAACAGTTGGACATGAATGCATTTGTATGGTCTATCATGTGTCTAAATATTTTTGGCTTATAACATATAATCAAAATTCACAATTCTAAACTAATAAATAATATATTTCTAGCAAAATAGCACCACCTGAGACAAGATTGCAGAAGAAGAAGAAAAAGAAGGCACAGTCCCACAGCACCATGGCAGGAGAACTTCCAAAGACAACTAATATTTTATCTTCCACAACTCCCGAGGTTTCTAGTATGAATCCTCGCCATTCTCAGATTGATTTTAGCGATCAACTGACACCACAACAAAATGATAAACTAAAAAGGATATTGGAAAACTTCAAAACCAAACATGGAGTTTCTTCCTCATCCTCTTCCTCAATTCCCCCGCTGACACAAGTACATACATCTGTCCCTTCTTAGAGTCAGGGGCAAACCTCCATAGAATTCGATAAGGTACTTAATGAATACCTAAACACCACATGGGGTCCCCTAAACCCTCCCTAGTTTTTATCCCTTAAAGCTTTATTGAAACAAGCTCTAAATTCCAACTCGGTGGAAAACTCAGAAAAACCTCTCATCTTCACCACTACCCCAACCTTATTTCCACCGAGTTTCAAAGTGTAGAGGAACAATGAAGGATGGAAAAGAGGAAAGAAGTTTTAATATCTTCCTACTCAGACCAGACAGAGGCCAAAATAGCCAAGATGGCTAGTGAGATTAAACTCTTGAAAGGAGGGTAATTCCCATTAAACATGGATTTTGAGGACTTATGCCTATACCCAGGAGGTAACTTGCCAAGTAATTTCCAGATGCCTGACATGGAAAGATATGATGGCACAAGGTATCCTAAGATGCACTTAAGGATGTACTGTAATGCCATATTCCAGTGGGGACGAGATGACAGAGTCTTGGTATAGATGTTTCTAAGAAGTCTAGTGAAAGATGCAGCTAAATGGTTTGCGAGCCAAGACAAGAGGGATGTAGGTACCTGGAGAACGTTGACCAGGGCTTTCCTTGAGCACTTCCAGTTTAATTTGGAAATGCTACCCACTCGAAAAGAAATTGAGGAGATACACCTCCAAGATAATGAAGGGATCAGGGACTATGTCTACCGATGGAGGCAGAGAATGTTCAACTTAAAACACTCGATGTTAGAGGAAGACATGATCTCCACCTTTTTGAAGACCTTGGGTCCCACATACCAATTAATGTTTCTCACTGCATCTACCGGTAACTTCGCCAATGTCATTAAAAAGGCCACCCATGTTCAGTTAGCCATCAAGGTAGGTCTTATCACAGAAGCAACAATAGTCCCCTAAGTACAAACAGAACAGTCCCAAGAAAAGCCGTAGTAACTCGCCCTGAGAGTAATACTGTGTAGACAATTGAAATATCTCTACCCATTCAGCATAATGGATACCACCATCAACAAGCAACAAACTTTTCATACGGTAGTTTGACTCCCTGCAGAGGCCCAATTGAAGCCACAACCCAAGTTCATGTGTATTATGTTTAAAGAAAGAAAGAAAAGAAGATTCACTTCCCTACCTTACTCATGCAAGTATGTCATAGACTATCTTGTGGGTAAAGGGATCTTACAACTTTTAGAGCCAAGACCTCATCTAAGTCCTTTGCCCCCTAGATATAATGCTGCAAAACATTGCCCATTTCACCAAACACCGAGTCATTCCATAGACCGGTGTTTTACCCTCAAGCATTACATTCAAGATCTCATAGATGAAGGAAAAGTATCATTTGGTCCCCCATCAAACAACCCGTCTAATTCCAACATCCTTCAAAACCACCTTCCATCTCACCTCCATCTACAGGAACCAATATGATAGAGATAGGAAGCCAAACTTTCAACCTTGCAGGCTACATCACCAAAATTGGCTATAAGAGACCTATTATAATCCTTCCGAAAGAAGACCACGTACTATACCTTGACCCTATTGACCCCACTGACCTCATTACAGAAGAAATACTAGCTCTGTGAGAAGATTCAGAAGAACCAATTTCACTACTTCCCCCAGATAATGAGCTAGAGGCCCCTATCACCGAAGCCCTATAGTAGAATCCCCCATTAAAGCTGAACCCTTAACCTATTATTCCCCATATACTCAAACCTATTACATTCCTCCGCCACCACCAGAATCAAACCCACCATCCTTTTATACCTTCCCATCTTATATGCCCAATCAACCATCATCCACAAGCATATCTGCTGTCATAAACATTCCACCCCCACCCTCAGAGGCATATGAATACAACAGGGTCCCTTACAACTATGAAGAAGGGGCAGGTGAATCTTACCCACATCTCTCAATAGAGGAAATAACAAATCTGGTTGGTCTCATCACTCGTTCAGGCAGAATCACAGAACCAGCCATCACCAATCTGCGACAAGATTCGGCCTAGGGGAAAATGAGATTGGAGTCAGAGAAGACAGAACAACAAGAGAAAGAACAAGAATCAACAGAATAAAAGAGAATCAGAGAAGAAGAAGAGAAGAAAGAAAATGAGGTATTCGAGGCTACAATTTGTAAGTCTCACTTATTCTTGGTGGAGTAGTTGGCCAAAACTCAGGCCAATATTTCTATCCTGGGCTTCTATTCACATCCACCCCCTATAGAGATAGATTCCTGAACATCTTCAGGAAGACTTTTGTTAATGCCACTATAACCCCAAACTGGCTAGAGAATATGGTCGGATGAGTAGCAGTGCCTCGGGTCATCACCTTCGTAGAAGAAGAAATACCAGAAGGAAATATACATAACTGGGCATTGTATATTTTAGCCTGTCATTAGGACATGTGCATCCCCTTAATTCTGGTAGATAATGGATTTGCATTGAACATATGTACTATAGCCACTCTGGAGTCTCTCTCCATCCTAGTGCAAAGTCTCCATTCAAATTCATGTGACATCAAGGCCTTTGACAACACTATAAGGCAAGGTCTAGGCAACGCTAATATATCCCTCATCATGGAGGGAAAAATGTTCAATGTATGTTTCCAAGTACTTAACATCCCATCATCATTCACTATGCTGCTGGGCAGACCCTGGATACACCATGTCGGGGCTGTACCCTCATCCCTTCACCAAAAGGTCAAATTCATTATAGGAGATGAAGTAGTAACCTTAATAGCAGACAAGGATGTACTTACCATAGCCGATCAGAGGGTATTACAAGTGTAGGATCTCTAATCACCAAAAACTTACACATCTTACCAATTCGAGATGATCTGCACTAAGGAAGAAGCCGAGGGACAGAAAAAGAAAGCTGAGGTCCTTCCCCTAAAGTTTAGGATGATGGCTAAGATGAAGTTTAATCTAGACAAAGGCTTGCAAAAATACCTACAAGGCAGAAGAAAACCAGTAAAAGCAGTCAGAAAGCACTCTCGGACTGGCATGGGTTTTAAATTAGAACTTAAGCATCGGGGCAAGAAACAAAAGAGGGTCAGTTTCCAGATCCCTATAAACACCCCCATGGCCCCAGAATATCCATAAGATCTCAACCTTGAAGAAATCCAAGGCCTTATTTCTCCATGGTTAACACCAGCAATCAGCCCAGAAAACTCTTATGAAACAACCCCTTTGTTTATTCCTCCTCCTGAAGATTTCAAGTCATCAATCAACCAGAGCCAAATTCACCCCCACAATATTCTGATGCATGTCAGCATATTCCCTCATTTAGCACTTTGTTATCTATCCCTAAGATTGGTGAGAGTTTCACTCCCGTCATCTCAGAAAATAAGGAAGACAACCCGATCTCTCTAAGCCTACTCTCCCTCCCATGCGATGTCAAGGAGGCACTCAAACAGTTAATTTCCAACGGAGAGTTGGATTTGAATGAGATCGACCTCACCCAGGTCACCCAACACAAAGATGGAAGTCTGTCAAGCATCCTAGAGCACCCCAAGCTCGTAGAAAAAAGCTCAAATTTAGACTAGGTTGGTTGTCGAGGATCAGCACTAAAGCATAATCATTACTTTTCCTGTATATAGTTTCACTTCCTTTTTTTCTTTCACCCCTGTAAAAGAACTACATATGACTTGATCCTTACCGACACAAATGTCACAAGCATTAGACCAATGCACATGTAAAGGGTATGTAGGCAACCTGAGACACAACTTCAAGTCCATTCATTTTTTAAAAACTTTTGTTTCCACTTTTGTTCATAACCCTTGTAAAAGAGAACTACATGTGGCTTGATCTTGATAGACCAAAGTTTGTTTTTAGCATTCGACCAATGCCAGAAAAAGTCAGGTATGTAGGCAACCTAAGAAGTAACTTTAGATTTAGCTGCTTGTCAAAAATATACATATATATGTCATCCCTCAAAGACCAAGAACTACTTATAGCTTGATCCTGACTGACCCCTCTTTCTTGTGTCCACTACATGCAAAACAAAAAAAAAGTCAGGTACATAGGCATCCCGGAAGAAATTCCAAGATCAACTGCTTTCATTTTTGGGATAATAATACCCCTTCTTTGTTCATACTTCACTAATTTTTTTCCTTTTTAAAACCTACTCAGGAAGAATACAATTACAATGATGAGGAGTTAATGCCACAAGAAATCATTGACGCCTTTGAACGTCAAGAAAATAGGACTCTTCCCCTAGCAGACAACCTGTAAGAAATAAATTTAGGATCTGAAACTTCCCCCAAAATAGTGAAAATCGCGACCCTCGGTACTTTGAAACTAGGACACAATCTTGTATGTTTACTCCAGGAATTTATTGACATTTTTGCATGGACCTATGAAGACATGCCCTGTCTTCATACCAACCTTGTTGGTCACAAAGTTCCCACTGATCCAAACTATACCCCCATCAAGCAAAAACCTAGGCGTCTCCAACCAGAGGTCACTCAAACTTAAGAAAGAAATCCAAAAACAACTTGACGCAGGTTTCCTGTTTTCAGTACCATACCCTCAATGGCTAACAAACATTGTCCCTATTCCCAAAAAGGATGGAAAGGTCCGCATGTATATTGACTACCATGATCTGAACAAAGCCAGTCCCAAAGACGACTTTCCTTTGCCTCACATTAATGTCTTGATCGATAGTACAGCAGACCATGAAATGATATCATTTATGGATGGTTATTCTGGATACAAGCAAATCAAAATGGTAGTTGAAGATAAAGAGATGACAGCATTCACCACTCCCTAGGGCATCTTCTACTATAGAGTGATGCCTTTCAGCCTCATGAATGCTGGGGCCACATACCAGAGAACCATGACTGCCCTCTTCCACGACATGATACACAATGAAATGGAGGTATATGTAGATGACATAATTGTCAAGTCTCGCCATCGCCAAGATCATCTGGAGGATTTATGGAAGTTGTTCATCAGGATAAGACAATTCAAGCTAAAATTAAACCCAAACAAATGTATTTTCGGAGCTTCACAAGGAAAACTGTTGGACTTCATCATCAGTCAGAGAGGCATAGAAATCGATCCAGCCAAAGCTAAAGCCATCATCCAAATGCCAGCTCCACACTGAAAAGGAGGTCCGTAGTTTTTTGGGCCACATTCAATACATTAGTAGATTCATTGCCCAACTGACTCCTATTTGTGAACTTGTCTTCAAACTCCTGAGGAAGAATGCCCTAGTTGAGTGGAACAGTGATTGCTAGTCCGCCTTTGATAAAGTCAAGAGCTATTTATTGAGCACACCAGTGCTTGTTTCTCCAGAACCAAACCGACCATTAATCCTATAATTGAGAGTACACGACAACTCCATGGGTTACATTCTAGGGCAACACGACAAGTCAAGAAAGAAAGAGCAAGCCATCTACTACCTAAGAAAATCGTTAATTGATTATGAAACTAGATACACTCCTCTAGAGAAAACATGTCTTGCCTTGGTACATGTGACCAAGAGGCTGTGCCATTACTTCCTAATCTCCCGAATGGATCCTATCAAATATCTGTTTGAGAAACCAGCCACGATAGGAAGAACGGCTTGATGGCTCATGATGTTATCAGAATTTGATAATCCTTTACCCCATAAAAAGTAATCAAGGGGCAAGCCATTGTAGACTTTCTAGCCAATGGTCCAGTGGATGACATGTTGTCCACCAAGCTTAATTTCGTAGATGAGCAGATCTTGTACATTGAAGTGGAAATGACTAAGCTACCAAGGTGGAAAATGTGCTTTGATGGAGTAGTCAACCAAAGAGGCAATGGAATTGGAGCAGTACTCATATCTCCCACAAATGCTAGCATCCCTATTTCCGTTCGTTTATGCTAGCCATGTACCAACAATAGTGCAGAATATGAAGCTTGTATTATCGGTCTAAAAGCTGCAATCAACTTGGGTATCATAGAGCTTAAAGTCTTTGGTGACTCAACATTAGTCATCTTCCAAGCCACTGGGGAATGGTTTATCAGGGAAGAGAAATTCCTAGACTATCATGACTGCTTGCAAGCCTTATCCAAGAAGTTTGAATATTTGAGCTTCAGTTTGGTAGCTCAAAGCATAAACCAGTTTGCAGATGCATTAGCCACGCTTGCTTCCATGATCAACATGTCTCATGAGTCTTTGATAAAACCTATTGAGGTCAAGCAAAGATCAAAACCAGCTCATTGTCTCCAGATTACAGCAGCAGATCCAAACAAGGAACCCTGGTTCTTGGACATCAAGAACTACCTGGAAAGATCAAACATTCCCTTTCATGGCATCTAGAAATGATCAACGTACCTTGCAAAGATTGGCCACACACTTTGTCTTGCACAGAGGATCTCTATACAAGAAGTCTCCCCACCATGCCCTGTTGAGATGTGTTGACAAGCCAGAAGTAGCCACTATCATTGATGACATCCACGGCGGAGAATGTGGTCCTTACATGAAAGGGCTCATGCTAGCCAAGAAGATTCTACGTATGGGATATTGCTAGTCTACCATGGAGGTTGATTTTTGTAACCATGTGAAGAGATGCCACACTTGCCAGTCTTATGCCAACCTCATCAAAGCACCTTCTTCGGAACTACACAACTTAACTACCCCTTGGCCATTCTCCATGTGGGGTATTGACATAGAAGGACCTATGCCTCGGAAGGTAGCAAATGGACATTAATACATCATAGTGGCTATCGATTACTTTACCAAATGGGTGGAAGCTACATCTTTGCCCACAATCACAATGAAGAGCACTGTAAGGTTCATAAGTAAGGATATTATTTGCCGGTATGGGGTTCCCAACAAGATTATCACAAACTTTGTAGGAAAAGATCTCTAAGCACTCTACCACAAATTCAAAATTCAACACCATCGATCTTCTCCATACAGACCATAGATGAATGGGACAGTAGAAGCAGCCAACAAAAATCTCAAGAAGATCCTCCAAAAGATGACTACAAATCATTCCAATTGGCATGAAAAGCTGTCATATGCATTGTTGGCCTATCGGACTTCCATTCGTACATCCACAGGTGCCATTCCATACTCCTTGGTCTATAGAATAGAAGGAGTCTTGCCCATTGAAGCAGAAATTCCCAGTCTCAGAATCTTGGCTGAAGCACTAATTCCAGAATCAGAATGGCACAAACTTGGCATGACCAGTTAAACTTCATTGATAAAAAGAGGTTGCAAGCAATCAGTAATGGGCAAGCCTACCAAAGGCGCATGGCAACTACTTTCAATAAAAGGGTCAGACCCAGGGATGTAGAAGAAGGCGACCTCATCCTCAAGAAGATTCTCCCACATGAACAAGCACCCCGAGGGCAACCATAGCCAAACTATGAAGGGCCCTTTATTGTCAAAGAAAAGTTATCCGGTGGGGCTTTACTACTAGGGAACGTGGTTGGGGAGGATTTCCCCAGATTCATCAACTTAGACCAAGTGAAGAGATATTTTGCTTAATTTCTATAACTTGATTTGTGCTAAAAAAATGTTTAAAATAAAAGAAGTATTCAACTTATTTATGTTGTAACATCTTTTCTCACATTAAACTACCCTCAAGTTGTCATTCATGTTAAAAAAAAAAAAAAAAAAAAGGAGAGAAGAAAAGAAGAGGAAAGCAAAAGAAGAGAAGATAATTCTCACATAAATATGAATTCTGTAGAATATTTTATAAAGAACCATGATTTTCTTCTAAAAACATGACATGACCTCCTTCTCAAAAAGAGAAAGGAAATCTCCCATCTCTAAACAAAATGCAAAGGAAAACATGGTATACATGTACAGAACTATAATTCTCTTTGAAAACATCGTACACATGTACAGAACCATAATTTTCTTTCAACCCTTCAGAATTTTTACACGAAACCATGACCTTACCCTACAAAACACCTTTTAGAAATATGTTTTACGAAATTATTCACATTCTTCTATACTTTTAAATCTTTTAAAAGCATAAGTCAAAGTACATGAATTAGGCATTTAATCAAATTTTTGCAAAATACAAGTCCCCCACTTCAGGCACAAAAAAAACAACATAAACAAAAAAAAAAGCTTAGAGTGAAAACCAGAAATGGCGTTCTAGCCCAGACTTGTCAATACTTTCTTTAATAACAGTAAAAAAGGAAGCAAAAAGAAAAAAGCTTAGAGTGAAAACCAAAAATAGCGCTCTAACCCAGACTTGTTAGGACCTTCTCTAACAAGAACAAAAATGGGAGCAAAATGAAAAAAGCTTAGAATGAAAACTAGAGATGACACTCTAAACCCAGGGTTGTTAAAACCTTCTTTAACAAGAATAAAAAAGGGAGCAAAAGTTCATAGTTTGGAGCAAAAACCAGAAATGGAACTCTAAATTATTAATCTTTCAAACATCCGAGCACAATCAAGGCAAAGGAAAAATTGCCACGTTTTCCTCACGAACCCATTCAAACCCACATTCAAGGAAGAACCATTCTTCACACTATATATAAATAACACTCAATTCATTTCCTGGATTAAACATACAAGATCTCATCCTTGTCCTAAAGTCTCAAGTGGGCATGATTAAACTATTTAGTGAAAATCCTGGAACGATGATCCTTTAAGACAAAAAATAATAACAAGCATCAACAACTCAAATGTCACAGTGCAACTTATTCATCAATCAACCTAGTCAAGCTCTACCAACAAAAGTATGGGACACGTGCCTTCTTCAGAATTGTTCAAGACAATTAGGTCCAAAAGTTCTAAACACTACAAAATCATTTCATTCAATAGTTAATTTTCAAAAAATGGGCAAAAATAAAGGGGGCCATCTTGAAAGCTGCATGCAAAACTGCCCGTGAAGCCATTTGGAAGGCCGCTTTCAACCAAAAAATCAGGCCATCTTGAAGGCCGCATTCAAAACTACCTGTGAGGCCGTTTTGAAGGCCGTCCTTGAACAAACATCATGTCATCTTGAAGGCTGCACTCAAAACAACCCGTGAAGCCATTTTGAATGTCGCTTTCAAACAGACTGACAGGCCAGATTAAGGCCCCCTCAAATAACAAACAACAACAAAATTAACAATGAGGTCATACTGAAGGCCGCCACTCAACAAACCTTGAGGCCCTTTTATTGGCCGCCACAAAATTGTGGCCGTCTCAAAAGCCTTAGGACATCAATCACTCAGCCATCTCAAAGGCCCTTATTCACAACAACACAATAGTTTCTTTTGCCCTTTGCAAGAAAAAAGGTCATATATCAATCAACAACAACACAACAATTTCTTTTTCCCTTTTCAAGAGAAAAGGTCACACAACAACAAACAACATCAGCAATAATAAAGCAAGCACTCTTTATTCACATTTCCAGACAAAACAAACAAGCTAACCCATGTAACATAAATGTTGGCTGTCAGACCAGTCAAAACCTATTGATATCGCTCTTTAGGAGTGAGCAGTATCTCCATCATACAATAGCCTATCTATTATCCATGACGTAATAGTTGTGACATAATATGTAGCACAGATCTTTTGGGATCACCATAGCTTTTGGAGCAAGCTTAAATATTTTCTCCCAACAAGCCCTGACTGTCGCACAAGGTTCAATAATACCATGTCGATGTGGCGTTATAGAAAAGGCAAGTTTGACGTTACTCTTCGGGCATGACCAATGTCATCATCATTCCATAAAACTATCTATTACCCCAAGCGTAATACCTCAGAGGTAGCTATAAAGGTAATATTTAGCACCGATCTTTTATGATCACCATAGCTTTTAGAGCAAGCTCAATGTTTTCTCCCAATAGGCCCTGACCACCACACAAGGTTCAGTAACCCTATGTCATCACTAAGGGGCTACAGAAAGGCAAAAAGTTTAATGTTTCTCTTCGAGCGTGAGTAATATCATCATCCTACCAAAGCCTATCTATTATCCATGACGTAATACCTTAGAGGTAGTCATGACATAATATGTAGCACCGATCTTTTGAGATCACCATAGCTTTTAAAGCAAGCTTAATATCCTCTCCCAACAAGCCCCAACCTCCGCACAAGGTTCAGTAACTCCATGTCGACATGTTGTTACAGAAAGGAAAAACCCATTAATGTTGCTCTTTGGGTGTGAGTAATGTCACCATCATACCATAGGCTTATTTATTATTTATGACATGATAATATTTAGCACCGATCTTTTAGGATCACCATAGCTTTTGGAGCAAGCTTAATATCTTCTCCCAACAAACCTTGAATCACCGCACAAGGTTCATTAATGTCATGTCTGTAATGATGTTAAAGAAAAGCAAGTTTTCTGACATTCTGGCTGTTCGGGGGTAGTCAGGTGTTAGAGCATCATTCCAACAAGTCTATCTTTTGTTCATGAAATGATCCCTCAAAAGTAATCATGACATATTTAGCAACGATCTTTCAGGATCTCCACAGCCATGGAGCTGGCTCAAAAATCACTCCCAACACCACTAACCCCCACTGTGCCACACAGGTTCGGTAACTTCACGACGGTTGTGAACTTATAGAAGGCACTTTGGTATTTACTCTTCAGGTAAGAGTAATACCATTCTACCCCATAGTCTATCTATTTCTTGCAAGATGGAATTCACGCAAGAGATATATAGCATTGATTTTTAGGAATCACCATAGCTTTTGGAATAAGCTTAATATCTTCTCCCAATAAACCCTGATTAGGCCCTCTACTTGTAGCATGTCACATCGGGACATTACAAGGAATGACAAAAACCATGATATTTGTTGATCGGACCAGCAAGTAACACACCTTGTTTCATAAGTCTATGTAAATTTCAGGTCCGTTAACACAAAGTTCTTATGTTCTCTTAAGACTAGAAAATCGCCCTCACAGCACCCAGTCATCACAGACCATCCTCAACTTTTCGTAGAGAGTGAAACAACATCTCCTACTAAGTCCCAACAAAGACCACGTTGATGCAGCAAGGGGCACCCCAGTTTATCCTGTTGTAGGTTGAACCCACAAATGACCACACTATTTAGCCAGTTATTAGCCGTATGGCTCGCTAAGGTCACCTCATAGAATTTCCTGACACAACACAGGTAAAATTGCAATTCAATCCCTAAGACTGGCAATACTTTGAATCATGATTTCAAAATCACACAAGATTCAGATAACTATTGTCTAGCATGGTCAACTTCGACTACCACAGCTTTTGAAGAGAGAGAGAAACATCTCCCAACTGTGCTGCCAACTAAACAAGCCACCGTTCCAATTGTCCAACTAGTTGAGCACATGCCACCCTCGTGATAAGGCTTATATTGAGACATAAGCATGAATTGCATTCATTCCAAACGTTGTGTGATAGGCCTCCTGTGACAGCAACTAAGATGTTATTACGGAGCAAGGCATAACAACCAATCCCACGGGATCCCATCCTAGCTTCGAGGAAGAGTCATAAAATTTCCTCTGACTAGTCTCTGGCTGTAGGGTGGTCCATAGATGAGGACACCATTACAGATTTAATCCATAGCCTATATATTCCATTAATTTATGACATGAATCATTAAAAGTTTGTTCATAGACAATATATAGCACTGACCTCCCAAGGTCCTATGGATTTTTAGAGAAAGTCACCTAAAATCTCTCATTAAGTCCCATAGTTGTAAACTTTGTCCAGAACAGGGGCAAGGAATACAAAAATGTGGCATTGTTTACTTGAGACGACAAACAACATCACAGATCAACACACAACATTGGCCATCCACAACCCCATAGAGAGAAAGCTTTATAAATCCCTCTGTGAGTCTCTCCTTTTGTAGCTTTTGTCTAGAAAAGGGGAAAAAGATACAGTTTATTCCATAATCTATGAAATATGGGGCTTATATGTTTACCTAGAATATGGGTAAATAATATAATCCACTACATAGATTATAGAATGTCTATTACAACTATTGTCAAAATTGGGGGCAAGAGTTATAATTCACCAAAAAAAAAACAAAAAACAAAAAAAAAGAAGAAAAAAAAGAGAAAAGGGCAAAAGAAAACATTAATTATAAGCCATACACATGAAAAATCTTGTCATTCCGTTCAGTCATCATAAAACAACAAAACAATTCATCAATTAATGAGCTAGAAATAATGACAAATGATAAGATCATCATATTGGTTTGCATGATATACTAC
>JAOXJP010051608.1:0-15996 GCA_025762735.1 Platanus orientalis
GTCCCCTTTTCTTTTCTTCTCCTCTCTTGCTTTTCCTTCCCTTTTTTACTTAGTTGTGATCTTCTTTGTATTTCCCCTCCCCCTTTTTATCCTTTCTATGGAAATTCTTGTTAGTTATCAAAATAATAATAATAACAATCCAAAAGCTACTAGTGGGTGCCCATGGTTTTATGAATTCAAAATCCAACTCCCTTCATCATTCTCTCATCCATCCCAACATCCTCATCACAGCTTCACTCATTTTATGATCTATATCAAGGTCATCATTGATATCATCACTATCATCACTATCGTCACTATCATTGGTATCATCACTATCATCAATATCAATATCATCAATAAGATAACATTTAGGCTTGTCATCCAGGAACTTGTTCAGAAATACTGTAACGAAAGGAACATCGGAGTTTGTTGCTAGGTATTTGACCAAATATGATTGTCTAGTTCCTATAGAACTTATAATTAAAATAACCCTAGAGGAGGATACGGCTAAGTGGAGTGAAAAAGGTTCCATGAGATGTGAAATGAAACCTATTAACCCCAGACGAAATTTGTGAATAAGTATAGTGAGCAAGGAATGAATGATTCTTGACTACCCGACATTTTGTTTCATAAAGCATGGCTGGTCTTACAGCCATCTTATAAAATTCCCCTTCAATTTTTATGGTGTCACTGATCACACAGCACTCCAGCACCTTTCCACTTCATCCGCCCCACTTTAATTGTATGTGCAACATACCCTTCAATCTCTCCCTCTCCATGGATGATGGGTTTTAAGCAGGCTTGTCATCTATCAGTACCAATAACATCTTCCATTCCAGTGAATACACTCAAGTATTTTTTTTGGACGTGAATACGTTCAAGGTGGATGATTGTTTTTCTACAAGGTTTACAATTCTTCCACTTCCTGCTGAATTTTCAGATTTTTCTGTCTTGAAAGAACACTTATCATACAGGTATCTCTCAGCAATGGAGCTAGATTATCCAGAATCTCATTCTGGACCGGCTGATTTGGAAAATTGTTCTACTCGAATAACTTTTGCAAGACATTAGGCAGTTGAAAGAGCATTTCTAAAGGGTAATTGCTGGAAAGGCCACAAGTTAAAATTTATATGGTTGCCAAACTCTAGTAACTATAACAATGACCAAAGTGGTAAAGAAAACTCTCTAATACCTATTCTAAGGGGTCATCCAGATGCTGGAATTCCGATTAAGACTACGACTCACAACTTTCTTCATCAACAACAGGAAAATCAACAGTCACTGATTCTCAGGAAGTATTTGTCTAATTCTATGCCATTGAATCCTATAACTCAGACCTATTCATCAAAAAAAATCTTATAACTCAGACCTAGGTTTTGCTTGGTTTATGTACTTCTCTTCATCTGTTTTACTTGAGTTTTTAGAGGTTGATTATCCACCTATAGATAGGCCTATCTCTCTGCAAGTTTTCAGCATATTGAGATAAATCAATCTTCAATTTCTCTACTTTTACTTGCTGCCAAGAGTTTTTCTTTATAGTTCAATTGCTTCTTATTGATCTCTTTTAAATCATTGATTGAGGGCTGTTTAAGTCTATATTCCAGCATAGTTTGGGCCCATTAAATGTAGGAACCACGGCAAAGTTTCTACATTTCCTTTCCTTCATTCTAGCAAATTTGTGTATATCTTTCTCCCATTCCTATTACCTAACATACAATAAAGGTGGCCATAAACCTTAAATTTAGCCGTGTATGCTACTTTCTTAGCTTTTTTTGTAGCACTTTTATACTTTTCATTGTTTTCCTCATTTCTAATCCTCTGCCAAGCCTTGTAACAGGTGAACTTCATTGTTCAACCATCAAGTTCCTTTACAAAATTTCCCATTCCCCCTAGATTCCCCTGGGATCTCTTATGCTACTCCATCCCATTCCACATAACATTAGGTTCTTCTAGTAAATTCAATTTCATTTCTTTGTCAATATATCAGTAAATAAGATTAACTTTTCTCCTAGATTCCACAATTTAATTATTGGGAACCGTCTTATTTCCCCTCCTCCATCTCTTAATATAAATATATATAAAAAAAAACAACTTATGTTGTGTGATTAAGCTTTTTCTTGATATAACTTTGCAGTCTTTAAATGTTGGCCATTCTATCTACCTAGTGAAAAATAATAATAATACGGCTCCTATTTGATCCACTTTTAAAATCACCAGATGTCCCTCTCACTTTTTGAAGTACATATTTGGTATTGCAAGATCATATACCACAACAAATTCTTGGACTGACACCCACATCATTCAATTTTCAAATCCATACAGTTCATTAACTCTCTCATATCCTCGATTGTCCTTCCCTACATGCCCATTATAATATTCTCTATCCCTTAAAATTTCTTGAATTAATTCATCCTTATTTTCCAAAGATTATCTATTAATGCTTTCATCTAATCTTACTTGAGGTGCTACATATACACTAATTATGTCAATCATATCTTTTCCTAGAACAATAACTCCCTGTCACCTGTTCTTTTAGTACCCACAGCCCACTAAAATTATGTCCAAATCAAATCTTAGTGAGTGTTGGTGGAGTTACGATTGGAAAAAGGATTGGGTGGTGATGCCAATTAGGTAAAAGGAAGCTGATTTGTCAGATTGGGATGAGCTTAACTGTATAGCAGTTGACATTCAAAAAAGTTTGTTCTATCGGATAATGTAAGAAGATATGGAAGGTAAAAGCAAAAAGATTTAACTTGGCACATTATAATGTAAGAAAAGACAATGTAGGTATTAACATAGCCATGAAGGAGGAAGAATAAAAGGTAGCAGGGAGTTTTTAATGAAAATCTATGGCGCTACAAATGATATGGTAGGCATTGTTTGGAAAGTTCTACAGGACAAGTTAAATTCAATGACTGAACTAGGGCTATAACAAGTATGCATGGCTGAAATCAAGGTCTGGATGATGAAATGGCAGTCAAACTTGAGCAGATGTGGAGATCTCCATCTCAATCAGGGTCTCTAAAGATTTTTAGATTGGGGGAAAGTATTCATGGTCCATAACAAGGCAATCTTGGACTTGGGTGGGGCGACCTTGATTCCCCCAATGTAAGAATGTTCTGAAAAATGAGTTCAACCTTCACTGAGGTTGCATGGCTTTGAGTTCCTTTCTAGAAGGAAAATCTATAGCATGGTGAGTACAAGCTTCTTTGCCATAAGTTTCAACACTCTCAGTTTCCCAATGAAATGGGAAGTTAAAGATATGTTCCCAAAAGAAGGCCTGTCAAAAGGCATGTGTGTAGTTTATGCATGATCATCACATGGTTCCACAATATGTTCATCTCCTTTCCGTGGGACCAAACCATAACTGAAATTGAAACTTCAAACCTTAGAAATAACAAGCCTCAAACACTTCCATCCATGCTATATATAGACTAAGATGGCTATAAATACAAGTAATTATCTCTTGTCACTGGCTCAACTTCTTGTACTTTCCCCTCTTATATTGTCGATTAGACCCCAGATTTTTTCCTTTTAAAATGGGCATAAAACAAACATTATGGACGTAAAAACCAGTTTTACCTTGTTCTTCAGTTGTAAAACCCAAAAATAATAAGAAAAGACCAAATTGGCAAGCATTGCTTATGCCCAGTTTTTATGCACAAGTTGCTGAAGTTGTCATGGTCCTCACCATTTTACCCCATATACTTATGTTGCCCAACAATGGAATATGAAAAGATTGCAAATATAACCCATTCTAAATTTCAGTCCAAGTCAGTTTACCCTGCATCAGTTTTTGACACGAAAACTAGGTAATGAATAATCATTCAGCAATACATCAAACTTAAACTGTCATGTTCTTCAACCAATGAAACAGAAACTTTGAAGATCTGCTAGAACAAAGCATAAACACTGAATGCGGAAACAGGTACCAAATCTGCAGTAAGTATAAGAGGAACTACTGACCATATTTAGATAATTTAACTGAGTGATAATACATGTGATTGCAACCATTGCAAATATCCATGTCTGGAAGTATGCAAGCTGGCTATTACCCTCCAATGTGAGTTTTATTGCTATACCAATAGCTTTTATGCTCATTACCTGCAAAATATAGAATCCAAATTGTAGATAGGAGGCCCATTGCAGAAAGGAAAACAGAAAGCACCATCTAGATCAGAATATCAGTATTGGAGATTTGTAGCACATCAAGCAAAATGGGAAGGCATTGCCGATACTTAATTAAACAGATAGACATGATCGCAACTCACTGAAGACATACATGTTTTCACTTATATGACCCATGCAATCATCCGATATGTGAATGTGATATATAGTCCAATATTGTAAATTTGACACTTATCAAGAGTAAGTTTCGTATTCTGATACATCCTCTGGCCAAAAGTCTAAAACAACTTACCGTCAAAGACCCGATTATAGAGCATATGCCTATGTAAACCATGATGTTTGTCTGCCCATAGCGTGGGCCGCAATACAATATCAGTACCAGCACTACAGCTATTGCTGACGCCATATACAAAAGAAACGCTGGGAAAAATATATCAACCCAATCAAGAGAAAAGCTATAAATAAGAAAACACGGGTACTAAGACAATAAAAGTAAGAGTAAAGAAATTAATCAGCTTACCAGGTTGTGTTGCTAAATCCCAGATTTCTTCCACCGAACTCGGAGTACTTTCATCAGGGGCATGAAGCACAATCACTGTAGATCCCACTATGCAGAGAACACACCCCAGAACCCCCATTTTCTGCAGTTTCTCCTTCAACATGAAATGTGCTAACACAGCACTACCCATTTTTATAGACACAACCAAGACCACAAAAGTTAAATCAAATCAGAACAACTTACTAGGTTACAAATTTTAATAAAATCGAAACCAAGGTAAATTCAGTCTCACCTAACAATTATACTCAATGCCCCGAGCGGTGTTACAAGAACAGCCGGAGCAAATACATAAGCTACAAAGTTGGCGATCTCACCGACGATCACTGCCATGTTTTTCAAAATCTAGAACAAATCAACATTTAATTCAATAACAATAAGAAATAGAAAGTTCCAATGCTAACATTTCCAACTTACTAGTAACCATGCCAACCCACCAAAGCGGCTCTAACAAATAACCGTACCCTCCCACACCTTAAAATTAACAGACAACACAATCAACCATTACAATAACATCATAAAAACAAAACCCAATTCAAGGCCAGTAAATTCAGGGAAAATTTTACTTACTGGCACGAGGACCCGACGCTCGCGCCCGCTTCAAACCCTTCTTCTTTACAATGAAGCTAGATCCAATAAAGGCGCTAGAAACGATAGCAAGAATAAACCCTTTCAAATTATCAGAATACAAGAGCGAAACGGTCATTCCTCCGTTCGCCAAAGAGGATGCCATCGATCATAGGTCGTCGATTGCTCATCTAAAATAGATAACTATCGACACTAGAAGATCAACGGAATTCATCACAAGTGAACAAGAGATGATGAAATTGAAATCGAAAATGAAACCCTAGAAAACTGAATCATGTATTCCATGTAAATGATTTGAGTGCAAAGAGAAGCTCTAAGCTGTTTTCTTGGATGTTAAAGAAAATCGCCGTTTCTTACCTGCCAGTCCAACAGGGAGGCGATGGTCGTTGCCAGCGTGTTCTACTTGTAATTTTTAATGTAATAATTTCTCATTTGAAACACGTTGGTATAGGAAGTGGGAACGAACCGGAAGGCGACCTTCCCCGCTCGCCCGCCCCTTTTAGCATGCGCACCGTTCTACCGGTTTTCGCGCTAGTAAGATGAGCTGTACCGTTGGCCGTTACTGCAGTTAAAACTAGAGGATTCCGGCAGTTGTCGCTAACAGACGCTGGGAAGCGTATTGGTGTACGTTTATGAACCCAACTCGTGCATTTTTTATTTTTTTTAAGGGTAAATATAAGCATTAAATTAAAGAACAACAAGAAGAATTTTGAATGACTAACCTTTTTTTTTTCCTTTATAAATCTAAACTTTATAAGGAAATGAGAGCTACCCAGGATCGAAGATCCTGGCAGCAATTACATCCGAAGAAAGATGATCCTCCAGGCACCAACCAAACTGGAGGAATCCACTCCCAAACTGAGACCGAAGGGGAATTGCTCCCAAAAAAAATGCCCAATTCCCACCACGGCCCACCCATGCAACAGAAACACACTCAAAATCTTTAGCCAATAAATGATAGTCATTAAACATTTGAGTGGCTTAGGACACGAGCTAAGATCATCCTTGAAATAGGGGGCTCGGATTAGGTGCAAATGAATATCATGAGAATGGTGCAAACGGCACCAGGGGGTCGACACATCAGCACCGAAAAGTGATTTACACTTTTTGGGGGACACTTATCACTTTTTGGTGCTGATGTGTCTGCATCCTGGTGTCGTTTGCACCATTCTCACGAAATTCATTTGCACCTGATTTTTTCAATGAAATATGAGACCATGGATTTTGAATCTCTAACCAAAATTACCTGTTTTACCCTATGATCCAAGGCTTTAACAAGACCTAACTTGCATAACATTTTGCAGCTTCAACCGAAAAAGAAATACCCAGCTCCCCGCCTAGGCAAACAAAAAACTATTATCCACATCAAGAATAACAACACCTAATCCAAACTGAGACGTCTTTTTAATAAAAGAACCATATAAAAATAAAAAATAAAAAAAAGAAGAAAGAGACACACTGATTCTTTGGTTACAAACAAAAAGAAATGTCTTCCACTGCACTTTTCATCCTTGAATTATTTCAAGACTCCTCAATTTCCTTCATTAACCTACAAGAATCAAAGATTACTTTGGAAAAGTATACAAGCACTCTGTAAAAACATAACCATTCCTTTGTTTCCAAATATTCAAGACAAACAAAGCAATGTGAAAAATAATATTAATTTTGTCAACATGGGCATAATATCAAAAGAAAACCATCTCATAAACCATTGGGCAAAGGAAATATCATGCAGATTAATAATTTAAATAAATAAAGGAGAAGCAAACCAAATTTTTGCAATAGGATTGCACGTAAGTATATAATGGCTACTAGATTCTTCATCAAGATTATATAGGGAACATAGAGGGCTAACATCTATTTTCCTTTTGATATCAAATATAATTTGGTGGGGAGGGCCTCCTTATAAGCTTTCAAACTGAAATGCTTAATCTTTTGAGGAATTGAGAGACATTACAACTTATCCTAGAGCTCATTAGGGGAAGACAAAGGGACAGGACCAGCTCTAAAGGAAGAGATAGCCAAATGATAGGCAGTTTTAATTGAGAAAACCCTTTTTTTTTTTATCAAAATGTCAAATTAAATCATCCTGCATCTTAGAGGAGCCTATGTGAATTTTTGTAATAGAATCTAAGATATTCCTAGGGACAAAACTAGATATGAGTTTATGTTTCCACTTTCTAAGGACTAGGTAAATGAGCTGACAAAGCTTTCTAGGGACAGGAATTGGAGGCATAATATTAATCTTGAAATTTTGATTCGATGGGATCCAAGGATCATCCCAAATATGAACAATATCACCCGTCCAAATCTACCATCTAAATTCTTTCAAAAGAAAACCTTTTCTGTATTGAATACTCCTATTGGCCCAAGAGCAATTATAACACCCCGCACACATTTTGTAAGCATATTAAAAATATGGAATGGAAATAGAGAGGAAAGTGTGATTGGACCCTTAGAATAAGAAATCTATATATACTAAAGCAAAGGGTTACCAATTAGACAACCCCAACAATTTTCTTTTATTTTTTGTAGGATTTACACGATGGACTCCCACCCCCTCCCCAATTCGACTCCTCTTATCCACCCCATCCAACACTTTTTTATCTTCTCTCTCCTCCCTTTCCTTCTTTTTCTTATTATCCTCTTCCTCTCTCTCTCTCTCTCTCTCTCTCTCTCTCTCTCTCTCTCTCTCTCTCTCTCTCTCAACTTTCCTTTTTTTAATTGATTTAAAGTTTTCAACATAAATCATCTCTATCTTTTTCAATCGGTTGCTCTCTACCTGGATTCTGTTTCATAGTTATGTTGTGTTGTTGACACCATCAATCTACTTTCTACCCTTCACTCCCTCTGCCATGAAAGCATTATTTAAATGGGAACATGCCTTAGGTTGGCTGAGCATTGGGGACACAAGGTTGGAGTCAAGATAGGTCTAACACCTGAATAGGAAACTTGGGCTCCCAACACCCGACCATGACCATGTTCAAGGCCCAAATATAAGTAGGCCTTAGTGTTAAGAGTAGGTTAGACCAATGTGATTTAGTTAGTGGTAGTGGGTTAAGTTCAGACCATTAACATGTCCCATGGGAAAATGTGTCTTGAGGGCTAAGGCTAGAAACTGATGAAGGATAAATACCCGTTTATTTCCTGAGTTCCCAATGCCTATTTGTCTTGGCTAGTGGCTATTTGTGTAGTTATCACAAACAAACATCAACCTTAGATAAGGCTTAATGGTGGGTGGATTTTAGGAGAATGGATCAAGCATGCATAGACACATAGAAGGAGAGAAATACTTACAGTGGTGGGTAATAGCAACTTTGTTCATGAACCAACAGGTACATGCACTTGGGCATAATACATAAAATGACAAGGAGACATATGTCATAAACAAGTACATGGCCAAAAAAAAGTAGGCAAGTCTATGCTAGGATAGTAGGCATGGTCATTAAAGTAAAGAAATGAACCTAATTCATGATGTGTGATAGGAATGTAGGCATTCTTGGAATGTATAGATGAAGTATATAACAAGTAACATGGAAGGAAGAAGAGAAAATATTATAGAATATGTGATTAACGGTTTAACCATTCAAACGAAACATGTCAATCAAGGGATGACGAATAAACATGCTCAAAAGCTAGCATGTAATATCAAAGGCATGGTCAAATGCTTAATAAGACTAGCTAGGGGCATGGAGGTGGAGTCCTCAAAATAAAAACTAGATCTCATTGCTCAATCGTGGGAATTGAACTCTCAGCACCTAATTGAAAATGGTCTAATGCCCAATCATGATTGACCTTTGAAGGATGGGTTGGCATTATCCCAACATGCAATCATTAGCTAACGGGAAATTGTGATTTCAATGGCTAGTCATCAACCAACAACCAATCATTCATGTGTCAACACCCAATTTTGCTGAATGCGTGATTGTCCATTGGAATGGAAATTACATACACAAGAGCTATTATTTGGTTAATTTGGACTCCCAATCAAAGTCCAAACTTCATGAATTTTACAAAGTAGTTATGCATGAAGGTTTTTAGATTCTCAAAATGATAGGAAACCTAATCTAAACATATGGAATTCATGCAACATGCGCAAAATGTAAAATAACAAATTGAAAAGAGAAATAAGAAGAGTTCTAATCTCTATGATGTTGCTCTTATGTGACTTTTAAATAGAGTTTACTGCAACTACTTCATTGTGGGTTTAAGGGTAAAAGGAGGATGACAGCTAGGAGGAACTCCCAAAAGAGCTCAAATTAAAATAGTCAAGATGAAGATGCCAATGAGCTAAGTTGGTAAAATTTGTGGGTGTCTTACCACATACCTAGGTTCAAAACCCGTCTTCACCTACTAATAAATTAACCACTAACATTTGCCTATCGAAAAAAAAAATTAGTCAAGATGATTGTGGAGATTTGGGAGGGTGTGAGAAGAAAGGGGGGGCATGTGCATCAGAAGAGTTCCCTAAAAAATTTCATCATCTTCTTTCCCTTCCTCTTCCTCCTTTGAAAAATCCCTTTTCTACTCCCTTAAGAAAACCCATTTCTTCTTCCTTAAGGAAACCCCTCCCCACTTCAACGTACAAAGATGGATAAGTTTATAGAAGAATGATTTATTTTAATTTGGTTTAATTTTAGGGGTTTGAATGGGTGCCATGTGGCCAGTGAATTGTGGGATCAAATGCCTCAAGGTGGACCAATGGGAGGTGAGAGTGAGACATGTTTTAAATATTTATGAAGGGGCAAGGGTAGTTTAGGAATTGCTTAAAGATTCAAAATGCAAGGTAGAGAAATAAGGACACATGACATATTCTTGTGGTGTGGTGTAAGAATGGTGTAGTAAAGGGGAAATGGTTTTAGGATTAATGAAAAGGTAATTCTCAAAAAATACATAAATCTGGCTCAGGACTGTTGGATGTGGAGCCTGATGTATAGTTGGAGAAGCAAAGAAGGCTGAAAATCTGAAGCTTGGACTAATTCAAGGGCCTTAGACCAATCCAAATCTAACTTGGATCGATCTGGCTGAATATAGGAGTTGCTTAGTGAACATCAAAGCTCAAGTGGACCGGTCTAAACATATTGAACCAGTCCAAACTGTTGTACAGATCCAACCTAGATTAATCAAGAGGCGAAAAACAACATCATGAGAAACCAAAATAAAAGGTGCAGGTTGTCTTTAATGTTATCTAGGGTTAAGTGGTGATAAGAAGAGTGAGAGGAAAATAAGAGTGAAAAGGGTTGTGGTTTTGTGAGAGATTGAAAGAGAACCCTTGTAATGTTCTAAGAATAGTGAAGCTTTCTCTATGTCTCTCTAGTTTTGCCCCAACTTGAGGTTTTCCACATAAATCCTATGACTTTTATGGTGTGTTTGTGTTTTATTTATTTTCTCTTGATTATTATTGTTTTTTAAGTTTTTTTTGACTTGTTTGAAAGGCGATTTAATCACAACTTGTATCAAAGCTAAGGTTTGGAAAGTCAGGTTCAACAAAACCAATGAAGTGTTAAACTTCGATTTGAGTGGGAACAATGGAAACACAAGCAGATGAATCCATAAAGTTTGTAGTTGATAAATTCAATGATACAAACTTCGCATTCTGAAAAAAGCAGATAGAGGATAATTTGTTTCAAAAGAACCTTTATCAACCTCTTAGAGGGAAAGCAAAGAAACCCAAGATGATGTCAGATGTAGGTTGGGAGGTGCTCGATAGGAAGGCTCTAGGTACAATCAAACTTTCTTTATCATTATCGGTTGCTTTCAATATTTTTAATGAGAAAATCATTGAAGATCTCATGGCTGCTCTTTTGCAAATGTATGAGAAACCATCAGCATCAAATAAAGTGTTTCTGATGAAGAAGTTGTTCCATATGAAGATGGTTGAGGGTGGAACCATTGTGAAACATCTAAATGAGTTCAATACAATCACAAATCAATTAACCTTGGTAGGCATCAACTTCAATGATGAAGTTAAAGCCTTGTTGATCATATCTTCTTTACCAAAGAGTTAGGATGACTTAGTTATGGCATTGAGCAATTCCTAGAGTTTAAACATTCTAAAATTCGATAGTGTGGTGAGTGTAATACCCAATGAGGAAAGCTACATAAAAAAACTCAAGAGAAGCATTATCAAGTGGGAGCACACTGAATGTGAAGGGTAAAGGAAGAGATACTAAAAGAGAGAAAGGCCATGGGAGATCAAAATCTAGGGAAAGATCTAAGTCTATAAAGCTAAGAGTGGAATGCTAGAATTATGGCAAAAAATGACACATCAAGAAAAGTTGTTTGACACCAAAGAAGAAGAAGTAAGGTAGCAACAACAAGGAAAATGAAGCTTTCGCAAATATTGCAAGTGATGTTGCTAAAGATACTTTGATTCTTGCACTCGATAAAAAATTAGAGTCTTGGGTGATAGACTCTGATGTGTCTTTTCTCACCACATCAAATATAGAATGTCTCAAGAATTATGTACAAAGGGACTATGGTAAAATCTATCTTGGAGATGACAAGGCTTGCAACATAATTGAGAAAAGAGATGTTTGGTTGAATTTACCTAATGGAGGTACATAGTTGTTGATTAATGTAAGACATGTACCAATTTTAAAGATAAATTTAATTTATATTGGCTAGCTTGCAAGTTCAGGACATACAACTACTTTCAAGAGAGACACATGAAAAGTAACCAAAGGTGCCTTGGTGATAACTTGTGGAAAGAAATAAGGTACACTCTATCTGACTAGAAAGCATGACTCTATTAAAGTATATAAAATGTGTGCCAATTCAAACACATAGCACTGTAGGTTTGGGCACATGAGCGAGAAAGGTATGAAGATTCTCTACTCCAAAGGCAAACTTATAAGTTTAAAGGTGTTACACTTAAAATTTTGTAAAGATTGTGTTTTAGGAAAACATATTAAGTTTAGTTTTATTTATTTTTAAGTAGCAAGGGCACCAAAGATTGAAAGATTGGAACTAGTTTATATTGAAATATGGGGACTAGCTAAGGTATCTTCTCTTGGTGGTTATTACTACTTTGTTACTTTTATTAATGATGCAACCAGAAAATTATGGGTTTATTTCTTAAAATATAAGTCTGATGTGTTTGAAGTGTTTAATAGATGGAGAGCTTTAGTTGAAAATGAGACATGTTTGAGGCTTAAGTACTTAAGGTCTAATAATGGATGAGAATATTATAGTAAAGAATTTGAGATGTATTATACTTTTAATGGGATCAAAAGAGAGAAGACAAAAACCAAATACACGACAACGAAATAATGTGGCAAAGAGGATGAACATAATGATTGTAGAGTGAGCTAGAAACATGAGGTTGCATGCATGGTTTCCTAAACAGTTTTGGATGAGTGCGATAAACACAGTTGCATACTTGATCAATAGAGAACCTTTAGTACCGTTAGATGGTGCACTGTCTGAAGAAGTGTGGATGGAAAAAAAGATAAGTCTTTCACATATGAGAGTGTTTAGTTGTACATCTTATGTTCGTGTTGATACTGATTATAGAATAAGCTAGATGTAAAGTATAAGAAGTGTAGTTTCATTGTTTATGGTTCTAATGATTTTGGGTACTAGTTTTGGGATGATAAAAATCATTAGAAGTAGAAATGTGGTAGTCAATGAAAAGGCCATGTACAAAGATAAGGCAAAGGAACAAAATGCAGTTTGTGTAATTTCAAGAGATTTTTTATGGTGATGTACTAAGATTTGAAGACAATGAGATGCTAAAAGAAAACCAATAGATGGAGCTTTAAACACCTACTTCAACACCAAGAAGGTCTTCAAGAACACCTACGCCAAGCGTTATTCTCCTTCATTGTACTACTTGTTGTTAAAAGATGGGGTGAACTGGAATATTATAATGAAGCATTGAAAGTTGATGAAAGAATTAAGTGGGAGCATGTCATGGATGAGGAGATGAAATCTGTGTTTACAAACCAGATATAAGACTTAGTTCCACTACCCGAAGGAAAAAAGGCACTGAACAACAAGTGGGTGTATAAGTTAAAGGAATAACATGATGGGAGTAAGAGATACAAGATTAGGCTAGTTGTAAAGGGGTGTCAACAAAGGAAAAATGTTGACTACTCCAAACTATTTTCTTCGATTGTGAAGATGACCACCATTAAAACAATGTTAAGCATTGTAGTAGTGGAAGATCTAGATGTAAAGGTGGCTTTTCTTTATGGTGATTTGGAAGAAGACGTCTACATGTAGCAACCATAAGGGTATAAAATAGAGGGAAATGATGAAATAGTATACAAGCTCAGGAGGAGCTTATATGGGTTAAAGGAAACCCCAAGGCAATGGTACATCAAATTTGACAAGTTTATGTCGAAAAATGGTTATATAAGATGTCATGTGGACCATTGTTTCTATCGCAAAACCTTTGATGATGGATACTTCATAATACTCTTGTATATAAGATAATATATTTGTGGCATGATTAAGTATACATGAAATAAATAACTTGAAGAATCAATTGTGAAATGAGTTTGAGATGAAGGACTTGGGAGTAGCTAAACAAATTCTTAGGATGAGAATCATAAGAGACAAGAATAACCACAAGTTGAAGTTGTTTCTATCACACCCCAAAATCTGCACATGAAAATTGGAGTATAATATAGGAAACACACGTGCATGACATCACTAATCTTGAAGTATGACATTATCCTTTTTTTGCAGAAGGTGTTCTTACTTATCTTACATTGCAACATATTTTTTTCATTCTTTTATCCAATTAAATATCGTCAATTATAGAAACATTCGCAACAAAAACATAACCATAAGATAATAACATCCATACATAAGGTGCAATGGAAATATAAATATACACATTATAAACTACACAGTGAAAAGTAACTATAATCTCCAAACATCCGTAACAATTAAGCTAATAATCTCCAATATAAATGATATCATCAATAAGCCATCTAACTAGGCAACATAAATCTATCTCAAATAAAGCTAGCAATATCCTAAAGAAATCTAACTCAATAATCTTTTGTATTTTACATGAAATGTGATGGAATAAAATGAACAAAAAGAAAATAAATAAAAAGGCCTTCTCGTCCCCACGTGCCATTAATGGGGCTAAACCTGCAAGAGATCTCATGCTAAGTTGCGTCATCTGAAAGGGTGGTAAAAACATGGGTAAGCTGTAAAGCTCATGAGAGAGCAAACATAGTATCCCACATAGTAAATCGAATATGCATAAGTATGACTTAATACCAAATTGAAACATGCATAAAAAGTATGAATCAAACTAGATATAGTAATGGTTAGATTCTAGTAAAGTTACTAAAAGTACTAAAGCAAAATCAAATAGAAGTCCATAACTAAAATAGATAAAGTGTAACTCATAAGAAAAGTGCAACATGTGATACAAATTTTTACTACGAAATACTCATATATAAGTAGGCCTTAGCACATCTCAAATAAGCTACCTTAGCTAATAGGTATCAAAACCATATGCATGCTCATGAAAAGCTTAATGTAGCTCTCAAACTCACATAACCCATGAAGAGTTTCTAACAAAGCACACATTAAATTAAATCAACTCAACCTATGTAGGGTTCCTAAACAAAATCTCGTCAAAACACCTTGTATCAAATCTAACGGATTAGCCCATATAGGGACTCTAATAAATCTAAAATCATAAAACCTATATAGGGTCTCCGACAAAACTAACATTACATAACTAACCCATGTAGGGTTTCCAACAATACTGAAATCACATAACCCATGTAGGGTTTCCAACAAAACTAAAATCATATAAACCATGTAGGGTCTTTGACAAAACTGAAATAACACATTTAGGGTCTCCAACAAAACCGAAATCACATAACCTATATAGGGTCTCCGACAAAACTGAAATCTCTTACATAAATGGTGGGCAATTAATGTCATCTTCAACTATGAATGTGACCCGGTGATTGGGTACTTGAAAGGGTCATAAGACCAATATAACTCATAAAAATCCCCTAAGGCATCAAGTCTTAGCCCGTAAAAATCCCATAGGGCATCAAGGGTTAGCTTGTAAAAATTCCCCAAGGCATCAAGGGTTGATAGGCAACTAGTGTCATTTTCACCTATTAATGAGTCCTAGTGATTGAGTCAAAACCAAAACCATGAAAGCAAATGGTACTCTAAAATACATGCACAAGAGAGTCATGTGTAACAAAATAAGAATATAATGCAAGAGATGTTCATCTAGTAAAAACTCATAAGTGAGACCATGTAAAATCCATACTTAAAACTAGATGGAAAGTAATAACTCATACTCACACCAAAAAACAAATGCTTGGAATTCCTCTTCTAATTTTTCAAAACCAATCACAAGATAAGAGTTCCAAACAAGATATGTAAATGTAGTGATGCTAACATAGAGCTCAATGGATTAAGTCTAAGTGGATATAATTAAGTGGAAAACATAATAATAGCACCAATGACCAACTAGCATATGAAATACAATAATGAACAAACCTTAGAGCCAATTAAATTAAGAAGAGACTACCAACTAGTAATAATAATATGAATAAAAATTTCAAGTATGGGGAAATCAAGGCAAATATCAAGCACATAGAATAGAAATCCTTTTCTCTTTCGAATCTCACAAGGGTTCAATCTTCTTATATTCAAAATATAGAGAAAAAATTAGGATTCCAATGAATCTATGATGGTAGTATAAGAGAATGAGTAAATCTTAACCAACACATGCTCAAGGTGAAGTG
>JAOXJP010051619.1:0-15996 GCA_025762735.1 Platanus orientalis
GAGCTTGGTATACAAATTTTGGTCAGATTCACAAAGTTTTGTTCTCTAGTTTGTAATTTGTCATCAACGGGTTCTTAGAAACTTAATATCTCAAATTTTAGCCTGATTTTATAAACCCCGGTCTGTAATTCATCATCAACCAACCCCCAAAAGTTTGATAAGAGAGTTTCATCCACCCACACTTTATTTTTTATTTGTAATTTTCTATTAGCAAGTTCCTAAGAACTTGGCATATAAGTTTTGACAAATTGTTGGATATTTCGGTCTATAACTTGTCATCAACAAGTCTTTTGTGGTTCAACATATAAATTTCGGCTTAATATTTGTAAGTGGTTATTTTTATGACTAATGATTATTTACTTGGATTCATTTCATTTTGTATTATTGTTGTTTCAGTGGAAAATGTGCTAAAGTCCTTGATTCCATAAGGTAAAAAGAACTCATTTGGAAGGAAGTATCCTCCCCTTCCCAACTTTCCTAAATCATTTAAATTCAGTGGCTAAATAGATGATCTAAGAACCCTTTTTGTTCTACCTGTTATCTACCCTGGCACCTAGGATCGTAGGAAATACCAAATTTTGTGCCCACGTGGCACAGGCATGCCGGCAAACCATTTTTTGGCTAACACCTAATTTTGGCATGCCAAGTAGGACCCATGCCACCGAGACACAATAGTACAATTGTTTTTTAACTATTTGATAGTGGGACTGAGCACAACCATGAACTACCTCAAGAGTTTAGCTCTCTTCAACATGAGGATGACTCAATTCCTAAAAATGTCATGATGATGTCGGTAATTGATGCCATTCATGAACTCAAAGAAGGCCTATTGTATGAACTTAGGGATTGCCTTCAAGGGCTCCAACAAAGATTCCAGTCCATTCTTGAAATGTTGGGCAATCCTAGTAATACAGACCCAGGCTATATAGGCTTTGGGGATATAAATTTCGGTAAAAATAGCTATTCTGGACAAAATATAAGCAATTACCGAAATTTTATTTATAACCCATTGTTCATCGAACAGGATCTTGGGGGGCATGGTAGGTCTCCATTCCTACCTCCAAAGGTAGAACTAAGCTATGCAAATTTTGGCAATGTAAATTTTGATCAAAATGACCATTTTGGCTAGAAGATAAATAGTGAAAAAAAAAATAGTTATGATCCACCCTTCATCGATTAGGGGCTTGGGGGGCATAATAAAATTCTTTTTCTGCCACTATGGATGAAACCGGGCCATACATGCATTGAGAATATGAATTTTAGTTAAATTGGCTATAATGGCTATGATAAAAATCATGACCGAAATGATTAGAATTCTACCTATAACCCATTGTTCATTGAACATGAGAACAATTGGTCTCATTTTCCACCACGACAGGTAGAATCATGCCTTATAGGCCTTGGGAATACTAATTTCGGTCAAACTGGCTATAATGACCATAATGAAAATTATGACCGAAATGATTGGAATTCTACTTATAACCCATTATTCATTGAACATGAGAACAATATGTTTTATTTTACTCCACTATAAGTATACCCAACCCATTTAGGCCTTGAGAACGTAGACTTTGGTCAAAATGACTTTTTAGGCCAAAAGGTAAATGATGACCAAAGTTTTATTTTTGAACTACATTCACCGAGCAGAGGCCGGGGGCACCTGTCATTCCAAAAATCTAGGGGGAATAGTAGATCTCCTTTTCAGCCACCACAAGTGAAAAAAGGTTAATATGGTTTTCTTAGCCAACATAATGACGATAACAATAGAGATTGAAATGATTGAAACTTTATTATGAACCATTGGGGCACAATAGGCCTAGTTTTCTTCCACCACATGTGGAATCAGGTTATACTAGCATTGGTAATACATATTTTGGTCAAGTTGGCCATAATGGCTAGTATATAAATAACGGCTGAAATTGCCAAAATTTCACTTACAACCTCTTGTTTGATCAACAAGGACCCAAGGGGACAACTTTTTAACCAATTAGGGGAACCAAAGTATCATCCGTAACCTCCACTAGTTTATCAACCACTTGTACATGTTCGACTACCTATATTTTGAGTGGAGTTCATGAAGTTGATTTAGGAGGCCATCAATTCTAGCAATATAAGAAAGATAATCAACCCGTTTGCAAGAAGCCATATTAAAAGTTGAATTTTTTTTACTAACTAATTGTGGCAACACATGGGAGGACTGAAATGACTGTCATGACTGAAATGATGGTTACTACAACTACATGCCATCAAATGATGGGGGACTTGGGTGGAAATCATCATCATCATCATTACAGGTGCAAACTTTTGGTCAGATGTTAACTCCTTATAAGAGGAATGAGATGCCAATAGAGAATTGGCCAAAATTCTAATACAGATGGTTGTCATGGCTGAAATAACGGCTACCACTATGATGTACCATTGCAAGATGGAATATTTAGGCATACACTATCGCTCAAATAGCCTGGGGAACAATAAGTTGATTGGCCAATCAAGCCTAAATCCTATGGACCACCATTGCCACAAAAGCAACCTCAGTCACTAATTATTTCATATCAAAATCAGGTATGAAGTGGTTATGAACTCCCAAAACTTATCTTTGGAAAATGCAATCAATCTATAGCTAAGTACATTGGCCACTCTATAATGCATGGAGAAGAGACATCGGTCAATGATTTTCTAAAATTAAGGCTATTTACAAATTCGTTGTGATTATTGCCTTTGTAGCATACATAAATATGTCTTTCAATTTGGTTCTAACATGACAATTAAAGAAACTACCAAATGTTGGCTTATTATGCTATGTTTCTTTAAATTTTGGCTGGAATTGAATCCATAACATCAATCATGACTAATGAAAATCGTATAATCGAAACATCAATCGGGAAAAAAAATTGAAATGACTAAAATTGGCAACAACTGGATAAAGTTGGACATATTTGATAAAAATTAAACAATTTATAATTTTGGCCAACATTTGAAAATTTTCGGCTATGATTGGAAATTTTGACCGTAATAAAAAAATTGGTCAATAAAAAATGATGGCCGAAAAAGTGTTAGAACTAAAATAAATTGGTTGCATATGATGAAAGTGAAATGATCAATCAATTTTGGCTAATAATTGAAAATTTTCGGTCATGTTTGAGAAAAGTTCGACCATGACTGAGAAATTTTGGCCGTAAAAAAAAGGGTCACAATTAGAAAATCAGTTATACCTAATTAAAAGTTTTTTTTGATCAATTAAAAGATTGATTAATTGGAAAGTAAGATCGGTAACAAAAAAAGGCAACTAAAAGCCATTAGTTTCGGCTAATTATATTATGTCTCTTCAAATTTTTACAAATTTGAAGAGACCAGAGGGGGGGGGGCAATGTTTACACCCAACAAATTCATCTTGTGACAAGTGGGCAAAGCTGACACCGGGTCGAAGCCTTAAAGAATTTGGAAGAATTTAGACTCTAGAAGACTGCCACATAGCCCAACAGGAGAGAGAAGTTGAAGCCTAGAAAGAGAGAGAAGTTAATGGAAGATGGAGACCATCAAATTGAGACATGTGACAGGTATATTTTCAAGATTAGAAGTATCTAGAACAGAGAAAGATGACAAACAATGAAAGAAAACTTGGAGAACAAGTGTTCACATTGTTAACCAATTGTCATTTCCCAAATCTCAACAAAATGGGGAAGAAACGTGGGAAAAATGACATAAAATCAGGGAAATCTAGGGCAACAACAATGATGAAAAATTGTGAAGAAAAAAGAGACATGTAGGAGCTGGAAGAAAGCCATGTTGTGGAGAAGAGCCACGATCCAAAGGAAAGAAGGAAGAGCGGGATTACGTGAAGTCAGAATGTGGTTTTTAAATTTGTTTTCAGAAGAGGAAAAAGAGGGTCATCTCCATGAACGTGCAATCATGGAAAACATGGTGGTAACAGCCAAGAAAACTCTGTAAAAAGAAGAAGACAGTGAAGAGAGAGGGAGAAATCTCCAACACATCAACAACAACAATATCTCTATCAATTTATCCACCCAAATTTCAGATTATTTTAATTTCAGCTTGTTTTACTTCTGTTATTTTGGTTTAGAATCAAATCTCTAACCTATAATTTGTCATCAATAGGTTCTTAGGAATATAGATCTCAAATTTTAGCTTAATTTTAGAAACTCTAGTATGTAATTCATCATTAACCAACCTTTACGAGTTTGGTATGAGAGTTTTAGCCACCCACACTTCACTTTCGGTCTATAATTTGCTATTAGCAAGTTTCAAAGAACTTGACATACAAGTCTCGACCAAATGTTGGATATTTCGGTCTATAACTTATTATTAACAAGTCTTTTGTAGCTCAATATACAAATTTTGGCCTAATATTTGTAATTGATTATTTTTATGATTAATGATCATTTACTTGAATTTGTTTCATTTTGTATTATTGTTGTTTCGGTGAAAAATGTGGTAAAGTCCTTGATTTTACAAGGTAAAAGGAATTCATTTGGAAAAAAGTACTCTCCCCTTCCCAAATCACATGAATCATTCAAATTTGGCGGCTGAACAAACGACTGAATAATCTTTTTTAGTTTTCTTGCTGTATGCTCCAGCACTTGGGGTCGTAGGAAAGATCGAATTTTGTGCTCACATGACACTGACACACCCACAAACTATTTTTTGGCCAACAAAGTTATAACTCAAAAGTAATGCATGGTTAATTTCTAACATTGCCGACCGAGATTTATAGATAGGGGAAAACTGAATTCTAAGACTATAAAGGTTTGAGAGATACAAAGGCCTTAGATTACCCCCTTAGAATATCAATCTAAACACCCCCTTTATGTCCCATATGCATTAAATCCATAGAAGATATTAGTCGAAGTCTTAGTTTCAAATAGATAACAGGTTCATGGTATTTATCAACAATAACATATAGATTCTTCTTTTTGATTATCAGAAAAATAAAACAGAGTTCTAAAATGAAGATCAGTCAGAATGTTTTAACTTTTAAGAAGATATATAGAAACATAAAGTGGCCCTAGCCGATAGTATAACTGATCATAACCCACTTTTGTCCTGAGCCGAGACCTTTTGGAGATAAAAACTAGGCTCGAGTCTGGGGTAACCAAAACCTGTAAACCCATCCAGCTAAAAAGTCCCGAGGGTTAAAACTTTTAGAAGGGTGATCTTTACATGATTTCAGTTGCAATACCTGCTAATTAGTTTAAGCCTATGGTTCCCCTATTTCTCAGATGGCATTTTCATTTTCAATCCCCGCAAATTTTGGACATTTGTACCTGTCATAGTTTATAATTGGCAAAAAAGTTTTCTCAGTTTATCAAAAAGAAGTGGGGAATGAGACCGTTTATATATATATACAAGCTTTCTCCTCGAGTAATGGAATAAAATCAAAGATTAGGAGGTAGGGACGTCGGGTGGACCAAATTCTCAAAAGAAAATCTTTAGGCTTATTCCGTTATGTTTGGATGCCGGTAAACTTGGTCAACAAAGGGAAAGAATGATTGAAAGAAAGTGAAAGGAAAGGAAATTATGTTTTGTCAACTTAGGCCACTATAGTTGGCATATCTGCTGGTCAAAAAATATTCCATAGACAGTTAACTATTTTCCTGTAGTGACCATCTAAATGGTAGGAAAAAGAAGCACAAAAAAATTCCATTCCACGTTATTTAGGCAATTTAAAATGTAAAAATTATAAATTATTGGACTTGTGTTCTTCCTCAACAAGAAATACAATATGGTTATCTGAATTATAGGTCTAAGAGTGACAATCACTATTATGATTGTTACATGTATGATACTAAATATAATTGAAAAGTCCATATAACTTGTGGGTCCTAAAGAATTGTCAGTGATCGATTGGACAAATTTTGTTAACACATAAAAAGTTAAAAACCATCATTAAATTAAAACTCTAATGTAACATCAAATAAATGAGCTGATTTTCACTTGGGGGAGAGAAACCCGACCGTAGACAAACATCATTTAACCAATACTCATATACATTGAAGAAAAAGAAGACTTTGATATAGAAAAACATACAAGCTTCTTCTGATATTATCTTAGAGATGCACAAAACACCGGAAAAAGAAAAAAAATAATAATAATAATTGAGGAACAATCGAAGAGCTGAGATTAGCGTATACCTATCAAAGAATTAATAGGTAGCCAACAGCTGGTGAGGGTTTTCACAAGAAACTATCCTCTTTCTGACAGATTTAAGAGGAAAGTGAATATATATGGAAAGGGAGTGATCTGTCCCCAAAGAAACTCATTCATCGAGACTTTCTTTTCCTGGTCATCCAAACAGCCCTAATTTGACTTTTTTGTGGGAAACTGTACAGTTTTCCCCAAAAAATTTGTGTTCTAGACACAGCCAAATCTCAAATTCCCAAGGGAGTTTGATAAAAGACACTTGGAAATCAGAGATAGCAAGTACCCAACCCTGAGTGGGCCACATCCATCTTGAAGTCAGGCTGGTCAAGGAATCCAAGATGGCTCGTCCTCATCTGCAATAGGAATCTCAGCATTAGGCCATGTCTTTTGGTTAATCAAAAACATTTGGCAAGGGCTGGAGTTCTTTTATTACCTAAGAAGAATGCAGCAGAGGGGCTAGGAGCTCAAGATACGGAGTGGTATGTGGTAAGTCACAAGTGTGGCAGGAAGCCCTTGAAGAAGAACATTGAAATAAACCTCCCTAGAAGCTCGATCACCTCACCTGTGACAAAATCCTCTCTGTAAACCAATATAACAATAAAAGCTAAAAATGAAGATGAAGGCTGTCAATTGGACTGGGTTGGCTGAAGCCCAACACGTCTGGCCTGAAAAATAGACGGGTTAAGAACTTAAGATAACCAATCTTTGGGTCCATTGTTTAGGCCCGAAGTTTTATTTGGACTGACTCAATTTCAGCCTGGCCCGGTTGGAAGTAGCTACTATATAAGGTTTTTATTTGGATACTGATATTGGGTCAAATTTTTATTTTTTTATTTTATTTTTGGTAAAGGACATTGGCTCGAATGTGTATAACAAATTTACCATCATCAAAAGTTCAATGCTATTATAAATAGAAAAAAAAAGTTCAATATCTCAACTATTCAAAAAAGCTCATGTAATATGCATTTAGGGGCAGTTATAGGTCCAAAATCAGCCCAAAGTTTAGGGGAGAGTTAAGTTCAGGAAACCTAAACTTGGCCCGAAGCCTGTTGTTTTAAAACGGACCAAGTTCAGGCTGACTACCTCGGGCCAAGTTCTAGCACATGTAAAATAGTTTGGGCTGACCTTTGCCTAGCCTAACCTAGCCCGATTGATAGCTCTAATGGCAACCTGCAAAAGGAAAATTGTGAAGCTCAGCTTCACCTGTTTGTTCTTTGTGAGGGTGCATGGGGTGGTCTTGTTGCTAGTGGTAGAAACAGAGTGCCTGTGGCAATCGACGAACCCCTTTGTTTGCCTTGAGGTTATGGACGATGAATGTGTTCCCTATTTTGCCCCTGACCGGTGCACCCATCCTGATTCGAATCCAATGGGAAAATGCTGGATGGGCCTTGTTCTACGGAAGTGGAATCACAGGGTAACATTTCAATTGGAGAGGGGGGCATGCGTTTCAAAATTCAAGATTTGAAAAATGGGGGAGTTCAGGAGGGCTTTTGGATGATGGGCTCGGGCTTGGGCTTGAGAAGATGATGTCGGACAAGCTCGGGTCTCAGGGCCACCCGAGATGGGCCCCAAAAAAAGTCCAGGATGGGGTTTTGAATAGAAACGAAAGGGTTGGAAATAGAAATTGTATGGGTGAACCAGTGAATTGGGTTTGGTTTGGGATGTTTTCTTTGCTTGCTTCTAAAGAAAAGAGGGTCTGGTCTGTTGTTGGAGAAATCTGCAAAAATACCTCTCCTGATATTGCTGAAGTGGAGAACATGGATGTAAGGGTTTCTTCAAAAGGGGGTCTGCATCCGGTAATAGATGAGATGTTTGAGCATCCTTGGCCTCTTCTTCTATAGAAGAGGGTGATGGAAGATGAGATGAGGTCCAAGGCGTCGAAATCTGGGGAGATATGTCAACGAGAAGCAGAAGATATTATAAAAGACAAGGACAAAAGAGATATATTTGAGATAGGTGAACCTTCTGTTCGAGTAGGTGGTTGCGATGTAGGTGAAGGCTCTGTGGACCGGACTCCCACCAAGGCTGATGCTAGGGTGGGGAATTTCTTTGGTGTAGATCATGGTTCAGAGGAGGAGGTGGTGGGTTGGATGGGCGATGACGAGTGGATGCCAAATGCTGACGGTTTTACGTTTAATACTCCTCAAGGAGATCAGATTGGCAGCCTTACCAACTTCTAACATGAAGTGATTGGTTCCACTGAGCCTTCCGTTGAAGATGAGATGGATGATGATTGTCCCAAGGATGCCCTTGGGAACTCTCAGCAGGGGCTTGCTCAACTGGTGGAATATTTATGGACTGATGAGACTCGGATCTGTGGCAATGGATCTGCTGGGAATGGTTCTTTAGTGGAAATGGTCAATAACTCTATAAGTGATATGATTTCCATTTCCACTTAGCATCCCCCAGGTACGACTGAACCTTTTAAGTCTAACCCTTTATATCCTATTTCTTCCCCTGTATCTGTGTCTATGTCTTCTCCTATTGTAGGTCCTGATCCTACGCATCCCCATGATGGGTCTAGTGTGATGGAATGCCATTTGCAGATTGAGGGTGAGGGTGGGAATACAAGTTGGTTTGTTGCTAATTTGGGTGAGGTGAATGAAGGGGAGGACGATATAGATCACTTTATTAGCGAGATGGGTCTCACAATGAGGGATTGAGATGGGAATGAAGTGAAACTTTCAAAATATCTGAAACTAACCAGAGAAATGGAAAATGGATCAAGAGTAGATAGAGAACTAAGAAAGCTGGATTGGGCTATGAAAGGTAGAGGAGGCGGAGGTGATTTTGAGCTGCTCAGAAGAGCCGAGAGAGCCAGTAGAGGGGTTACATCTAAGTTTAACTTATAAAGATGCTATCTTGGAATGTCCGTGGATTAGGTGGTTACAAGAAGAGGAGAAAAGTCAAGGGTTTGATTATTCAAAATAATCCTGATATGGTGGTGATACAAGAATCCAAAAAAGAAGTGGTTTCGTTGGAGTTGGTTTGGTGGACTATTGGGAGTGCTTTGTCAGAGTGGCGTGCTTTGCCGGTGTGCGGGACTATAGGTGGTATTATATGTGCTTGGAATCCTAGGAATGTAACTAAAATAGACCATTATGCGGGATCCTTTTCTGTGTCAGTTATCTTCCGAGATGTGTTTTTAGGTTGTGATTGGATGTTCACGGGGGTTTATGGCCCGACGACAACGTTTAATAGGCAGGAGTTTGGGGATGAATTGCATGGAGTGAGGGAAAGATGGCAAGGACTGTGTATGGTTGGTGGAGACTTCAATGTCATTAGATTCGTTAATGAGAAAAATTCAGGGGAGTGGGGGTGGGGGCGGATTACTAGAAGTATGCGGGACTTTGATGGTTTTGTTAGAAGTGCTAGATTACGAGATTCCCCTTTGCATAATGCAAAATTTACTTGGACGAATGGTCAATCTAGGCCGGTGTTTAGTAGATTGGATAGATTCCTAGTCTCTAGGGATTGGGAGGATGCCTACCCATTTTTCTTCCAAGAAGTGTTGCCTAAGGTCACGTTTAATCATTGGCCTATTATGCTGCATACAAATGCTCGAAGTTTTTGTCTGAAGCCCTTCAGATATGAGAATATGTGGATCACCCATCATTCCTTTAGGGACTTGATTCATTGTTGGTGGAATATGTGTGATGTCAGGGGTTGGGGGGGTTTAGGTTTATGAAGAAGTTGGAGTTCCTTAAAGGGAAGCTTTGTGAGTGGAACAGATCTTCTTTTGGTAATATGAGGGCTAATAAGGATAGTCTACTAATCGAGCTTTAACATAGACTATAATTCCAATCATCTACACATATATAGATACCATTAAATCACACGAATTTTACACTCTTTTATTTTCCTTCTTGGCTTACAAGATCTCCATTTCTCAAGTTAAACTCTAGTTCAAACACTCTCTCCAAGGTTTTCAACTTCTATAAATTTTGCAAACTTCTCTCTTCCACAAGGTAACAAGTACTCCAACCCTCTACAAGTCCTTTAAAGAAGACAATAAAGAAATTCGAGTTTGATGAATGAATCTCATGGCTAGGTAAGATTGGGTATAAGAGTTTAGATAGAAGTTTGTAATGTAACTTGTAAGTTAAAAGTTGAATAAAGAGTCAAGTTACATCTTCTTCTCATTTCTTTAATTCATATTTACTTGGTTTAGAAGCCGTGTAATGAGGGTTAATTAGAAGTTTACTATACCAAACAATAGTAATTAAGAAGTTTCTATCAAAAAACTTGGAGCGATAGTTCCTATAATAAAATAATGAACTAGTCTAAACGTTGGATAATTTAAACACTTTGAGTTTTAAGATTCTTTTTAGAAGGACAATGAAATTTGATGTTACAATGGCAACCCTAATAAGAGAAGTTTGCGGCAATCCAAAAAGGGTAAGAGAGGAGTATGGCAACTCTAATATGATGGGATGCCACAACCCTAATTCATTTCCTTATTTAAAAATATTTCAACAGTTTCACATTTTGAGATTATGTTGGGTGTTTGGGAAGATTAGGCAGCCAAACGAAAGTGATTTAGACCTTTTGGGGAGGCGTGAAAATCACTTATGAGGCTGATGTGCCCGCCCCTTGACCCCTAGTGGAGGTTAGCATACAAGGGGGAAGCGGATACAATCCCCTTCACACTTTTTGGGGGGCACTTATCACTTTTTGGCGTGGATGTGTCAGCCCTTGGCTCCATTTGCACATTGTCGGTTCATGGATTGTTCTTACCTAGTTTTTTTGGGAAGCCCTTGTTATTTTGTGGAGCCTAATGTTACCGATGATCCAAAGGGTATTGGTAATCAAGCGAGGGCTCCGTCCATTGAGCTTTATATCTATTTTTCCTGTCATCTATTTTCTGCTACTAGTGCTGTAAACCACCTCTGATTTGGTGCGACCCCTAAAATCATACTAAGGTGAGACTAACATTAGGGACCGACACATCAGTACCAAAAAAATGACTCACTTTTTGGGGGATGCTTTTCAATTTTTGGTGCTGATGTGATAGCCCCTGCAAAGGATCTTCTCCTACTGGCCTATGACCTGTTAAGGTCCTATCTAATAGGTGGCAAGAGATGATTGGTGGGGAAAAAATGAATTGCATTTTTCAAAAATTGTAATTCACTTTTTCTCTCCAATAGTGTCCTGCCACCTATTAGACAAGGCTAAGGTCATAAGTAGCGGTTTTTTTTTTCTCTGATTTGGGGTTTTTTTTTATGTAAATCAATGTTCTTTCTTGTTTGTTTTTCTTTTAGGATTAATATTGCATCCTAGGATTGTGGATTAAGAAATCCTAACAGCCCTGATGAGGATTCCCCCATGATGGACTGGATTAGCTTCGTCATATCAAGGTCCGATATCGATCATCAGTGATGAAATTCCACACAGCTATCCACAATGAGATAAGGCTAACCATCCCCAATCTCCCGAATAAGAGAAAATCATCTACAAATTATCTGTCACTAACTCTCTAATCATAATCAAATTGCTTTGTTTCAGCGCCTCTCTAATCCTAATCGAATCACTTTCCTCTAAAGTCGTCATTTTCACAAAGAAGAAACCAAATCAAAGAACATTTCCCTCAAAATATGATCTGCTGACAAACAAGATGCAACCAAAAACCCCCAAAATCCAAGACGATCTATAGCCTTCCATTTTCTGGAAAGAAACCCAGCTAGATAACCCTAAATCATCCAAAAATCGGCAAGGCTTTTCTACGCTCAACGTACAAAAATGCCTAAGTCAATAAGGGGGCACATCAGTGTCAGAAGTGTTTTACACCGGTGAGGGTTTTCTACGCTCGGCATAGAAAACGCCGAGGTCAAGGGGTGGCCACATCAGCATCATAAGTGATTACACTCGCCCCCAAAAAACTTTTTGGTGCTGATGTTTCCACCCATTTAACCATCGGCAGAGGTTAAAGGAGGTTAAGGGTCGGCGTATAAAGTCCAAGCTGGTTTTACACCAATGGGGATTTTATACGCTGACCTTAACCTGTGCCGACGCCGCCGATGGTCAAAACAGGTGGAAACATCAGCGTCAAAAGTGATTTTCACTTTTTGGGGGTGAGTGTAAATCACTTGTAATACTGATGTGCATGCCCCTTGACTTAGATGTTTGTCTACGCCGAGCATAGAAAAGCTTTTATACACTCCCTCAAAAAGTGAAAATCACTTTTGACACATGTTTCCACCCGCTTGACCATTGGCAGACACAGCCCAGGTTGAGGGTTGGCGTATAAAACCGTCACCGTCTAAAAATAAAGATAAAATCTAAGAAAGTCATAAAACTCGTAAACTGACGAAATGAAAATAGAACAACCGAGAAATCAAGATGAAGAATAACGTACATCTGATCTGAGACATGATCTCAATTTTATGAAACTTCCGCTATATTCACGGGTGTTGATATTAGAACCACTGCACTCTGCAATTTTTCCAACATAAATGAAGAGAGGAGGAAGAGAAAGAGGTGAGTAATGAAACAGAGTGAGCTTTTTAGGTTTCTATATTTAATTTCTTGTACGTAAACGTCCGGGATTGATATTGAGAATTATCGAAAAGGACAATATGAGAGGCGCCCGGAAGTTGGAAGAGAAACGGGGGCAGACAGACTAGAGGGTTAGTACAGCGTTCCTTTTGTGTTCAACTTCAATGGACATAAAGGATTAAATGAAGCAAATGTTCTAGGGCTAAATTGTATGCACCCCATGCTCCCAGTCAATTTTGGAGTAGAACATTTGCTCCCGAGAGTAACCGAAAATAATGTTCTGTCCAAGATGTACCGTTCACCCCCTCATAGGGGTGTGAACCTCACACAAAAAATGCATGGGCCCACACCCCTGTGAGATCTTGGACAAAACATCATTCCTTTAAAACCTTTTTCATATGAAAACAAATGGGAAAGGATATTCTGTCCAGGATTTGGTGTCTAGGATGTTGTGTAGAACAGTAGGGGACATTACATAGAATAAAATGTATGTTTCAAATTTAAAAAATGCATCACCTACGCATTTTACTCCATATGACGTCCCTGGTGTCCTGGACACAAAACCCTAGACAGAACATCTCTAAAAAAAAAACCTATACTTACCTCGTGTCGACCTATTACCCAATCATTCTCCCAACTTTTCTCATTAAAGTTGTTTTCCTTAAAAAGTATAATTTCATTAAACAGAAAGGACCAAACAAAAAAAAGAAAAAACAGCAAGGCCCACAGAACTAGCCATGGAAAGGGAAGTCCTAAAAGCGTTTAAATGGTTTGGATAGAGTGGGCCACCTTCTGAAGGAGGAAATCCTAAACGCATTAAAGTGGTATTAAGTATCCAAAAACTCCATAACGCCTATAGACGTGTAGCATATTTATTTCCCGCAGCTTGACTGCTTATAATTAATTGGGTTGTTTGCTTAATTATCTTGCTATGGTAGTTGATGTATCACAACTCAGTTATATGTAGACATGTTTTACACAAATTAAGAACAGCAAGGTTAAGGTCAAGGTCAAGATGATACAATGATGGAACTGTCAGCTCCATGAACCTGATTTTTACTGTAGTCTGCTCCAATTGAACATATACATCTAATAAAATGCAAAAGATTTTCCTCAAGTGCTAAGAACTACATTTTGTACCAAAAGAAAACCTTGGACATCTCAAAGATAGTTTGGTTGCATCAGAAAACAGAGGATTCCTTCAAAAACTCTTAGGGAAGGAATGAAAAAATATGAATAAATCAGTTTGAATTTAATCAAAAACATACTTGAAGCTGATAGAGCATTAGAACACAGGCACCGGAAAGAAGAGAGCCTTGGACATCCCAAGATACATTGGTTGGATCAGCAAACAGAGGACCCCTTAAAAAAAGCCTAATAATATAGCTTGATTTCAATCAAAAGCATTCATAAGGCTAATAGGGCATTAGAAGACATGCAATGAAAAAGAAACAACCCGATCCTTTTATTCTTTTTCCGATTGTTATGCCTATCTATAACATCGAAACCATGCAAAGCACTTCTACATCTATTGATAATGGACATCAGGATATTATTCTCGTCACATCAGACTGGCTGGAAAAAATCCTTTCAAAGAGGAAGGATTGTGTCCGCTTCCCTTAAAAACGCTAAACTCCGCTGGATGTCAGGGGCGGACACATCAATGCCGAAAAGTGATTTACACTTTTTGGGGGTGCTTATCACTTTTTGGCGCTGATTTGTCTTAGCGTTCTTTAAGAGAGGTGGACACACTCCTTTGTGCCCTCTAAGGGACATGGAAAAAGCTCCAAGCAACAAGAGGCAATATTATAACAGAAGAAAAAGAAGTAGCTTATAGAAGCCCTAAATACACATTTGAGCCAATAGCCTAAACACAGAAGAGAAGACAATGGCATAGCTCCATTGTCCACATAACGCCTAAGAATACTCACTTAGAGTGAAAAGCTTGGGAAAAGCAAATTAATAACTGTTTTGTTGTCTACTGGACTCCCATGATTTTAATCAATTCCCGTAAGCAAATCCACAAAAACAAGAAGCAAAACACAAATGCCCAACAAGATAAGATGTGATAATTAAATCAATAACATAAAAATTATAGCTAACAACTAACAAGGCCAATCAACATTGAATGCCATTGAGATAAGAGAGATCTCATACCTGAAAAATGAGACTTTAGTAGCATTCCAGAATAAAAACATTTGTGTTTCAGCCTTGTGTAATGTGTTTCCGCACAAATGAAGTCAATGGAAACCTAATTACAAGGATGAAGTCCAACCGATGTCCCTAGAATGACAAACCACTTGAAAAATGCCAGCAAAATGGATTTGAGGATCCCTGTTACCTATGATTATGAATTAGCTAGGTCTTATATGGTAAATTATACAGGATTTTGCAATGCTCAATAACATAATAAGTACTGGAATGTTCAGTGTCTCAACTGTAATAACTAACCTCAACCCACCCTCCAAAAAAAGTTGTTAAACATTTGGAGCATTTAAAGTATTTTGACATACACACTGAAGCTTAAGGTGAATTCAAAATTCTAGACTGCAGTTTTATACAAGGAACCAAAAGAAGCAGGATATAAAGACCACTAAGTTAAGCAGCAAAGTTTTACCAAAGCAAATAGTTTCTCGTCTATCTACCCATTACTCATTTCATTTAATGAAAATTTTGTTAATTCTCAGCACCAAAGCCATATAAGACCCCACCATGTTTCTCGGTTAAGCCGTGAAAGAAAGTCTCTTTCATCTTCTTAAATATACCAGATGTGAGCAGACTATCGGACCCGGCTTGGTGGCAGATCCCGATCCTTTCCACACCCAAGAGCTCCGCAAGCTTGTCCAACCCACCGTGAAAGCCACCGCAGAACTTCATCAGATACTTGGTATCGTAGAATTCAGGGAAAAATATCTTGATCAGGTTGAAGAATTCAGTCTTTGTATCTGGGAGGTTCTTTCCAGTCAGGAGCTTGAGCAGGTACCCAAAATCGTAACCACCATGGAAGGTAACAAAACAAACATCCTCATTCAACACAATTCCCGACGACATCAAGACCTCAGCAAATGAGTTTGCATCAACACCCATCTTATTGTTCATCTCGAAATTGATTTTGCTCTGGCGCATCATCTCAATCGAGTCAGTTGCATAGATATCTTGGGTGAAGCTAAACTCGCGGAAATTAAATTGCCAGATGCAGTACTTGTCAGTCCCACAGGTAGGAAGATTCACTGCCTTGTCAAAAAAGGTAAGGCCTAATTGGATTGGCTTCAACATAGCAACGTTGGCCTTCATGGTCTGATAATGAGAATCAGAGATGGTCGGGAAATTCCCCTGGGGAAG